>JAJIZL010033348.1:89108-110623 GCA_023969395.1 Amblyomma maculatum | reverse complement strand
GTTGTGCATTGCCATGGAAGGACAGCTTTTCGAGAACCTGATGTAATGCTATAGTACAGGGGCACTTGAAGGAAGTGCTGAAAAATCACAGCTTAGGCGATTCGTTATTCGCGTTTTTTTTTCATCGCGCTTTTACATTGGTGGTAGCAGAAATACGCTATGTTTGTCCGTGACGCGTTCTAGGGTGCCTCTAACGGCTTTTACTACAGCCGAGGTAAAAACGCGTTGAAAATAAATTCGAAACGCAGAGAGCGTAGGCGTTCCGTTTGCGTTTCTTTCCATCGCGATAATACATACAGCGTAATTGCTGACAAACACACAGGCATTTGTTTCTTCCACACGCGCAAATGCTCTGCATTGTAATAAATAGGTTTTTAGAGACATTTTTGTTCTTCAAGTCTGCACTGCCGAATAGGTCTGACACCACTTTTAAAGACTCAAGAATAATTTAGCCCGCTTGCGCCTCATTACCGTCCGCCTAAATGTCACTAACATGTTATTGAACTTTAGCCTTGTAATGGTAACAAAGTCCATGGAAACAAAATCCATAAACATGGCAGCATACGGTAAAGTCCTGTTTTTCTTTATCTTTATTTAAAAATAACCGTTTAGAAAACGACGTCAGCATAGATTGTATACGTGTTGTTTGCTGGTTCACGTATTGTTGAATACGAACGAGTACTGCCTCGTTAGTTATATTATATCAATTATTCATGATCATGTCCCTATATGCTCATGATATTATTGTGAACGCCATAGTCGTCGAGCAATCGTACTGGATGTTTTAATAAATTTCAAAGCCTGAGAATACAAAAGGATAAATCTGAAAGTAAAGCGAACGATGGAGAAGTGGCACAAGAATATCCTTCAGAGCCAATAGGTATCATCAAACCATGAATTTTGACCAGGAAAAAAGGTACGCCGTGTGAAATCAGAACAAATATGACGATAATTTACTGCGTGTAAAATGATAGTGCAAGGAAAACAACCATTCAGCGAGAATTCCTGACGTGAAAATTGCTTGCACCGAAAAACGAAAAAAAAAGAACAGTATGCACGTACCTTAATTTTACATCGGTCTGAGCGACAAGAACTTGACATGCCGGTGCTTATAGCAAATAGGACGGTGATGGTAGTTCATGGTTTTGGTATACTCGAATGAGCAGGATAAAACTGATAAGCAGGTACAAAATCTCACAAGATGCAAACAGATCAGCCCTGTTACTAGTTCAGGTAGCAAGCCGAGCATTTAGGCCATGAACCTCGTTCTACAAGTGCGACAGCCAGTGACTCAGCTTCGCTCAGATAGCAAAGCAGGCGCGGACGGCAGGGAAGTACGTTTATACCATGCTTATGCCTTCAACTAGGGCGTGGCACAGGAAGCCACCTGACTGTCCCTTGAGTGACTCCAGAAGATGGTGACAACAAGCAGCTTACTTGACAATGACAGTTCGAAGATGTTGACAGCAAGCAGCTTACTTGAGGAGACGATCAACTTTCGTACCTCATGCCATTCTTTACCATGATAAATTTTAGGCTCGGAAGGTAATTAGGTCTGAGTGGTAATCGTCAGCAACATTCTATATGTGCCCCTCTAAGGATTCAAAAAAACATTGCTGCTTTGCCCATAGAAAAGAAGGAATAGGAAAAGGAAAGGCAGCGAGCTGAACCGGAAGAAGAGGCCTGTATGCCCACCAAAAAGAAAGTAATAACTCTGCGTTTGTGCTCCTTTTGCACAAATATATAAGCAATATAAAACTTTTTGTCAGTAGAATTGCAATGTGTCTCGGCAGTGTTGGACATTGTGAAGAAACCACCGATAGAAAGCGCGGACATCGAGATATCGACGCAGGTTTCAATTATCCCTTTGGTTGGAGAATGCAGCCACGGCGGCGGTCTTTCCAGCGTCGGACATAACGCCTCGATTACTGGTATTTTGGCCTAGAAATTTCACCTCATTAGGTGCAAAGTGGCATTTCTCGGGCTTGAGAGAAAGACCGGCGGATCGAACAACTTCAAGAACCGCGCGCAAAAATTTCTGGCGCTCTTTAAAATATTCCAGAAACTGACAACGTCGTCGAAGTGTACAAGGCACGATTCCCCCTATAGAACAGAGAACGGTATTCATCGCGCATTGGAATGTGGCATGGCCAAGCATAGGCCAAAAAGGAGCACTTTAACTTCATACAAACTTTCTGGCTTAATTAAAAGCTGTCTTCAAGACGGTGGTGTTTTCAACTTATTATTGCCGCTAGCCACTGCTGATGTGAAGTGACTAGATGAAGATGGCATAGCGAAGGCGGTCTGTCCAGTAGGTAATCAGTGCGTGGTATAGGACACAAATCTTTTTCGAGGCGTTATTGAGGTCTATGTAATCCATGCGGAACGTTGGTATTGATGACAACAGGCGATTCGAGGGGCTTATCGATAGTTGAATGACATCATCATCTATCATTTCTGCAGCTTGG
The DNA here is from genome assembly GCA_023969395.1 of Amblyomma maculatum. Lineage (NCBI taxonomy): Eukaryota > Metazoa > Arthropoda > Arachnida > Ixodida > Ixodidae > Amblyomma > Amblyomma maculatum. The sequence goes on along the minus strand of JAJIZL010033348.1, from coordinate 108,155 downwards.
CGGTTGATACCATCACTTTCTTTTTAAGCTGCTTTTTAAGGTGTGAAATAGTTGCCTTTGCTCGTCGACGACTTACCTTGGTGCATGGTTTGGAGCTCTGTCGGACATTGGAAGTTAAAGAAAACAAAGGAATGGACTAGGCGTTTCACGCAGGGTTTCCGACTACGCAAGAGGTTCAAGGCACAAGGCATTAGTCATAATAGTTGCAGGCGTCGCATCATCGCGGACAATGTCCCAAGTTACAGAAATGTGTCGATTCGGCAGTTACACGTTCTCTTCAACAATTCCATATGTTCCGGTGTTTTGATCACTCTTGACTGAAGAGTTTGCTAGCTTGAGGGGAGTTCGTTATCTAGTCGTCATATACGCGCGAAATGTCTCTCAGGAGCTCGGTGTCGGTTTCAACGCCTCGATGGGTGAACAAAGATACATGAGCTGCCGAAAACAGATAGCCACAACATATGCTTCAGAAATTTTAGCTCGATAATTACATCTTTCGAAAACATTTAGTCGGTAAAACTTCCAGTGAAATATATTCTGCTGATCTCTATTCGGGATGCGCGCAAACCAATCGGAATCAGCCGCGCCCGACGGCGGTACGCATCATTTGTTCAGAGCAAGGCGTCCCAACCTCATGGAGTGCCATGGTAGCTGGCGGCTCATCACAGTGAAATGTACCCTAGTATTAGCTAGTGCGGTCACGTCCCTGCTATCGGCACTTACTGAAATTTCAGCAACAACAATTAGTTCACTGCAAGTCTGTGAGAGGTCATTGAATCGACTCTTCGTCACTGGCTGCTGTGTGAAATCATCGGGTAGAGACTTCAAAATAACAGCAGTCGTGGTCTCATCACCGCATGTCGGAATGTTCAGTTTTTCCCTCAAGCACATGCCTTTGGATTACCCAGGTGAGTAGGGTCAACTGGGCAATGCGATGGGCATCGGAGACGATGATCGCGATTGCCTTTGTTGCAACGCCGGGGGTAGCACGTGAGCGGCCAAGTAATCTTGTACCATAACTGGGACCAGGCGCGTCCGGTAGGAATACTCTCAAAACTTCTCTCCGGTATGACTAATTGCGAAGAATATGGCCGGGCTCCTAACAGTGACAGCAAAGTGGTCGCTTGTTGGCCGTGCTCCATAATAACGCTTTGCTGAAAGCAAGGAGGAGACACTGCTGCTGCTCGGCGTCGCGTTGATAGCGATTAGAGGCCTCTGCAACAGGTAGGAATGCATGCGGTTAGGTGGCAAGCCGGCTTAGGAAATCGCAAAAAGACATGTTTGGCTTTGGTAGTGAGACTAGTGGTAGATGTACCACTCGCTATTTTATCATGGACGACGTCCTCTGTAGGAAAAAAGCCTGTTGAAATAGCATCCAAGAGGCGGCTTTGCAGATCGCGGACAATGTTTCCTGAAGCTCTTGCAGCTCCTCCTCCCCGGCAACTGCATGGACGCGCAGTAGTGAGTCGTTCCATGGTGCTCGCTCTCCTGCTGAAACCGGCGACGGTACTTCGAAGGTCGCAAGGGAGCTAGCAAACAGCTGCTGCTTCACCTACCGCATGAGGTGCCGTACCTTCCCGGCCACAGGCATGCGAGAGTAGCCCAATTGAAGAGACGTTGTATATCCTGTAGAAACATGGCCACGTTCTAGTAGGATAGCTCTGATCTGAAGCGTATGATAATGTTCTTTTCTTTTCACTCGTACTGGTTGTATGTGACGAGCGCTTTATGGCGAAAAGCTCCCTAGTTCGAAAATGACGTCTCCTAGTACTGAAACCATATTTTCTCATAGTCTTGCAGCGCAAAGTACACATACATCAGCCTTCGATCGCCATTCCATTGAGCGTATGCGACAACACAGTAAAACTCACCAACCACTCTTCTACATCGTCGAAGTGGTCGCCGTGAAATGATGGTGATGATCGAGGTGCGAACGAAGGAATGATGGGGCGTTGCTGGAGTATTGACTTTTCTGGCTGCCCGTAGAAGATGTCATGACTTGTACCAGTGTTATCACTGGCTCAACCTCAGGTTGGAGGTCTCGTAAGATACAGCTCGGGTTATGGACGACTGTGACGTCAACCACCCGTAAACAGCGTCGCTGATACCGCCGTGGTCTGCGTATATGAGATGATCGCTGGGACGGTATAAGAAATGTCACTGACAAACGTGGCAAGAAGCAGAACAGCACTGAGGGTGTTTGATCAGGCGAAGCTCGATGAACCACGCGCTCATCCCAGAGACAAAGGCCAGGTGCCGGCATCTGGTTGGCCCCTATATTGGGCCCAGAAGAGTAAGACCAGTTTGGCAAAACATGAGTTATGGCGTTATTATATATTCCTTTACAAAAACAGATGTGATGAAGTAGAGCTAGAAAGTAGCCGATCGCCGTATCCGTCTAGTGGTAAAGAAACAAAATTACGGATAAAATAGCAATGTTTAAAGGCATGAGCCACTATTTTAATTCACCGATTAGGCAAGTGTTAGGTTACTATAGTCCGCACTGTTCTCTGCTGGTATCACGCTCCAGTATGTAACTCTCACAATCTTCTCACTAGTGACGTGAGAGCGCACTTCTAGTGTAATCTGAGAACATATACCTGAAACATCCACCTCCTAAAACCACGGTTGTTTTAAAAAGTACGGAGTATTGGTGGTTGCTGAGGCCATTAAAAGTTAACTACCAGTAAAAAAAAACGTTCAAGTTTCTGAAAGCCAGAAAAGTTACCTAGTTTCTCAAGATTCCTTTTAACAGCCGTTATTTCTTCACTTTGCAAAAGCCTTTATAAATAATAAAATGCATATATGCATATATTGCTGGAGAGAGTAGAATATTTTCCACAATTTAATCTGGAGAAATTTACTCAAAACAATTTTACGGTAGATGATACAACATAATGAAGGTTGACTCGTGCATTGAAATAATATTTCCTATGGATATGAGGGCTGACAGATTTGGAAATGAAGAGTGGCTGCATTGTTCCAGTTAGTTTTTGAGTCTTTTGCTATAATGCAATTTAGCCAGCCGAAGAAGTGGTTGTCAAGGAATCAAATAAGGTTTAGTTCAGCAAGATCCCAAAGGCTCCTGCCGCGTCCTAATGTTTCAAGAAAGGCTATCTTGGCATGTTTGTTTAGGGAGCATCGAAGTACTGACAAAAGCGATTTTTTCCTCCTACCTCTGAAGAAATGGCGCACTTCACTCATCGCGTAGGGACATAGATAGAATTTGTTTGGCTTGGGTTATCAACTACCGGGTGTCAGACGGGTACTCGGGAATATTTAAAGATGCCACGCTACATACGAATGGCAGCCAAATATTTTTTCCGAAAAGGTATTTTGGTGAGCGCTTCTTCATAAGAAAATTTTGACAGTGCGAGTGGGGAAGAATGTTTAAAAGCCCAGCCAACAAAGATATATAATAATGTCTCAGCAAAATTCAAGGAAATCACAGGTAGACCAGTTTCCTAGGAAAGGATTGGGACTATACTGGTCATTAGTCCCAATGAAAGTGGCAGATTACTTGTGGTTGCGGAAGTATTCTGCGGCTTCATCTCGCATCCAGGTCCAGAGGGAAAACTGAGCTGACCCAAGTTCGAAACCAATTTTGCACAGCTCTCGTTTTTGGTTTCCCCACTCAATTTGAGTCTGAAAATGTTTAGATCTGTGACCATAGAAAATGTCGACAGTGAACCACCCTTTAGTTAGACACTACATGTATTTGTGAAGTTTTAGTACACTCAGTGCATCTATGCACAGTCGTGAGCAAAAGTGGTTTACAACACTCAGCCGATGACGGAGTTTGGGAAAACTGCACGAAATGCCATCTAGCGACAGTGTCAGGGCAGCGATAGCGACACATGTTTGTGGATAAAATGGGGCACCGCCACTATTGCCTCAATCTCATATAGCTGTTGCGAGATGAACTTTGATTGCAGTTTTCCCACATCATTCCCACATTACAGTGGGCATCCTTCCCACATTACGCACTGCCGTTCAAACGAAAACTGAAAAATGCTTGATAGGCTATCATCATAGACTTCAAATTTTTTTGACCTCATTTTAACACGGCGATTGCCGCCATAATGCTCACTGTTGCCTACATTACAGGCTTCAAAAATGTCAATGCATTCGCGAGCGAAAATTGGCATGGTTAAGTATAAACACTAGAGCGAAGGAAATAAAACGAGGAAAAGATCTTATCGAGCGATGCGCTACTATGAAACAAGAAACACAGAACTCTTCGAAAGTATTTTACAATACGTGGATTTCTCCTCTCCGCTCTTTCTGTATTTACGAAGCAGCCGAGAGCTACCAGCTATCAGTGAAATAATGTTCGTAGCGCTTCATTTTCGAGTTCTTAAACTTCGTCACGCATCATTACTGAGCTTCTTTGCCATAGCTCCGTGTTCACAAAAATGTACGTGCAGGCGTTACTGCAACACATTCATTTAGTCTAAGCTGGCAATTTTGACGCTTTGAATCTTGACATGCTGATATGATTTAATATACAACAATGTACGCATAGACGTCTTCAACATTAGCATCAAGTCTTGAACGCAGACAGCAAGCTCCTGTTCACAAGAAGGTTTGATTGTTAGAGCGACAGCCATGATCGTTATATTTCTAAACATGAAACCCTAAGGCCTCTGAAATGTATAGGTTCCCTACAAAATAAAAACTGTTAAAGTTCGTTTTAGTTCGCCTGTGATGTGGTTAGCGCAGGTAGTTAGTCCCGGCAATGTGCAACTTCGTTTGTAATTTTTTGTTATGAGCTTTTGTGTATGTATATGTGCTGCTTTATTACCTTTGCATTTCTAGTTATTATCTAAAGATATTTTGGGGGAGAACAGTGTAATGGGTACGGAGCGTCCAGCAGGCCGCATCTGGTATTCCTCGGCAAGGTCTCCAGCTCCATACAGGCGCCTACTAAGGCATTTCGCGGGGACGCTTTGTCCCAGCATCTTTGGTTTTCCAGCATAGTTTTCTTTCCATCTGATGCTAATTTAATTACGGTTTGTTTTTTCCTTGAGTCTTGAATGTTTCTTCAGATACAAGGAAATGAAAGCTTTGCATTACGTTGGGAGGAAAGAAAAATTACAAGAAGCACATCATTCTGATTTTGTGCAGAAATGCAAAAGCATAGCCAGTTCCGTGCTTAGTTCTCTTATTATTCCTGTGTTTTTTTGCTCAGCACAGTTTTCAAGTTATTTACTGTTTTAATGGTAAAATTCGAACCAATTGAAAATTTCTTCGCTTGTTCTATGAGGCGCACAGACATTTACAAGCAATCATTCAGTTGGCCAGGCAGAACTAATTTTAGACAAAACATTTGCGGAAATGTAGAGAAATCAAAATTTAGGGCTACACGAAGACTAAATTTTATATGGCCTAACAAGTTTTTGAGGTCACCCCTAATTTGGCATTATTTTAGTTAGGCGAGCACCGATTTTCGGAAATTCTGATCGGTTTAATTTTGGAGTCAGTGAGAACACATTTTGAGGATGGCACCTGCCATTTTGGAGGTCAACACTAAAATGTCCATGCTCGAATTAGGTAACCAATTGATTGGGTCAAGTTTTGCTAAGGTTAAGATGTGGGCGTCCATGCGGCAGATGTTGTGAGTAGGCCATCCCATCTGAGAGGTAACCGTTCAATTGGCCATACTCTAATTAGACATCGAGATTGGTGCAATTCTGATGAAGACAAGTTTGGGGCGTCCAGGGAAGAAATTTATAGGTAGCTATCAAATGTGAAAGCAAGCATCGAGCTGCCCATGTTATTTCAGGAGGCATTTAACGGCTACATTGTAACCTTCTATTCTAAGTCATGGTTATGTCCAAGGAGGTAGATCGACTTCGCAATGTCTACCGGTTACTAAGAGTATGTTCAGAAACTTTCGCGAGTTAGTGTAGAAAGTGCTACATCAAAATAATATCAGGTGGGATAGTTACTAACTGTGAATAATCTTCCTAATTCGCTACCTCCAATAATATATTGGAGACAAATTGTGCTGTCATCGGCCTACATATGGCGCGAGTCACATTTTCGACAAACCAGCCATGGCGCACAGTGCCACAGTGACACAAAGGTCTAGGCGTCAACACTCTGGTGTTGTTGAAGACCATTATATTGCCATCGCGGCTCAGTGTGCTGGTCTTAATGAAGAACGATTCGTTTCACGACTACGAAGGTATTGCAGCAAGTCACCCTTCGCTGCTGCTCGAGAAGAGAGTGGCTATTGCACGCGGTCTTGTAAACTCAGGGACGGATTTGCGGCTGTTGTCCTGCAGATTTCTTCAATAAAATAAAAAAATGGCTATCGCCTCCCTCTACGACGTGAACTTGTTGCCATACCTGTTCCTCGTGGAGATGAACCTTCACGACGATGTCTTGCCATGTAACCCCCTTCAGAAAGTTCAAATCAACGCAGGCTTGCCAACTCATCACTAGAATGATTTGTCGTCCCTGCTCGCTGATCTGATTTTAAAGATCGTTTCGCTACGAGCTCCAAGATCGGCCGTACGCCTGTAGCCAGGTGTCGCATCGTCCCCGATTCGGCCACGCCACCAGTTTGCCAGCGCCCATGAAGTGCTTCACCTAAATTACGTGAGGCGATTAGAACACATGTCGACAAAACGCTTGCAGGCGATGTTATACAGCCATCAGCAATTCCGTTGGCGTCGCCGGTGGCTCTAGCGAAAACGAAAGACAACAAGTTGCGGTTTTGTTTGGAGAACAGGAAACTTAATGATGTTACTATAAAGGACCTATACCTACCCTCCAGGATCGAGATGGGCTTGAACGACTAAGCGGCGCCAGGTTCCACTTATTCTTAGATCCTAAAAGCGGATATTTGCACATAGAAGAGGAAAACCAAGATCGCAAGAAAACGACCTTCGTGACACTAGATGGTATGTAAGAATTTAAGCTGCTTCCGTTTGGACTTTCATCCGCTCCAGACACGCTTCACTGCTGATGGCCGCCGTTTTAGCTGGTCTGAAATTGCAGTCATGCTTGTGTACCTTGACTTCGTGGTCATTTTTTCGTCTTTTTCCGACCAACACTTGGACTCATTGCGTATTGTTCTTCAAGTCTTCCAATGTGCGCAACTAACCATCAAGCGAGGTAAATGTCATTTTGCCTTCGAGCAGCTCCGCAACTTAGGACGTATTGTCAGCAATCGCCGCTCGCTATGCTGGCTAGCCAGCATTAAAGACCCTTCTGGCCAGTTGGCCAGATGGGGCCTCAGGCCGGCAGCATCACCGAAGATTGCCCTCCGAAGCAGCACAAACCTGGAGCCGAGTTTTGGTACTATGTTGGTAACGACAGATCCTACATTTGCTCGGAAACTGCCAGCACTGTACCAACACTAGACCAAAAATCTGTGCCCCCTGGGGTTAGTTTCGCCCGTATGGCATAGCTTCGATGGACCGACTCTGAGTTGGCGCCACCCATTGAGTACCTGGACGATTTTATTGCCAGTGTACAGCGTGTGCTTCGCCGTGAGCTGTTGTCCTTCATTCCGGGACGTGGAGTTCTCTTCAAGTGCAGCTTTGACAGCAACAGAGAGACTTTTCTGCTTGTTGTAGCATAGCAGTTATGCTCCACTTGGGGGTCAGTCGTACACTGGCAAAGATTTGGCTGAAGTATTATTAGCCCAATTTCCTTCCATCAGTGCGTAAATAGCAGCAAGCCGCGATTCCCAAAGCCGCAAATCTCCTCTGAAGGCAGCCGGCTTTCTGCAGCCCATGGCACCGATAATCACCCCTTTCAAGGAAATTAGCATAGACCTCCGCAGCAATTTTCCGAAGTCGTTCACTAGAAAATAGTGACTTATCGTTTCGAGAAATTACTTAACACGGAGAACGTGATTAATATTCAAGCCGAAATTAAGAAAAAGAAATGGAAATAGGCAGGACATTTTGTTCGAAAAGAGGATAACCGATAGTCTCTTGGAGTAACCAATAAGATTGTAAGGGAAGGTAAGCGTAGCGGGGATGGCAGGAAATTAGGTGGGTGTATGCGATTAAGAAATTGGCACAGGTCAATGAATGCAGATAGCACAGCAGCGGGTTAATTGGAGGAAAATCAAAGAGGCCTTCGCGCTGCAGTGGGTAGTCCGTGTGAATGATGATGATGACTTGGTACGGTACGCTAAGACCACGCTACTTGCAAGTGCTACTGCTGCTGATGTCGCCAAATTCTTGGTCCACGAGATCGTTCTGCGTAATGGCGCTCCTGCCGCTATAATTATCGACAATGGAGCTACATTTACAGACTTCTTCACTCAGGCTGTGCTGAAGCTCGGGCAGATCAGCCATAGACGTACAACGGTGTACCACTAGCAGACAAATGGCTTGGTGGAACGCCTCAAGAGGACCTCGACAGACAACATTTCCATGTATGTTATGTCGAGCACAAAACATGGGACCAAGTTCTTCCCTGCACAACATTCGCATATGAAACAGTACATCAACAAACAATGCGACCTACTTCATTCGAAAATCTTCGGTCGCCTGGTTATCACTCCACTGGGCGCTATGCCACCTGTGGACAGTGAGACTCAACTTGGCATCAACGTCGCCACCTATGTTGCGCGCGCGGAAGAAGCACTGCAACTGGCCAGATAACGCATAACCCAAGCGAGTATGCGTGGGCCTGGACATCCATCCGTCGTCGCGGGCTGCCCAAAAATTTACTGAGCCGCTACTTCGGGCCTTGCATTGTTATCCGCCGCCCCAGGGACGTGACGCACGAAGTTTCACTAGCCTCACCAGCTTGCTCGTCGCACAACAGCAAGTTTAAGAACGTTGTGTGCATGGTGCGAATGAAGAAGTACTACGAGCGACCCCTACTGACCTTCAGGCTGCATGCAGCCCATTCCGTGATGCTTCGTGGTGAAACCCGTTGTGAAACTCTTGAACACTTTATCGCTCCGCACTTCTATATGACGGTAACAACGCACCGGGACGAAGCTCAAGAGGAGTGCACAGTAACGCACGTGTTAAAGGTAGAAGAAGGTAGACCGCTGTCAGTAGAAGTAGACGTTGAAGTGTAAGCCTGTTAATGATGCCCTCGTTCAGCTCTTGATGCCCTGGTTCCGCCGCTGCCGTAGTTATTCAGTTACAATATATAGCCTGTTACAATATGGCGAAAGTAGAAAATTGTAGGCTTGGAAATTTTCTAGCCTGTTGCTAAAGGTGGACTGGTGGTGCTATCTGGCGCAGCTACCGCTCACCGCAATTTTTTCAAATTGTGTTAATGCCGCTAGATGGCGCCAATTTTTCAATATTATCTTTCTACTCGTTTAAGAATATCATTTGCCTTCATCGTTTCCCACTAGTAAACGGACGCCTGTTTTGTTAAACCACTACAAGCTTACTTAATGGGGTCGTCAATGGTGGAACTTTTTTACCACTGCAACTGATGATCGCCGAGACAGCTTTCGACGACAGAACCGCCTTTGGTAGCGAATGGCTAGCACACTAACCACGGAGGAAGACCGGGCCTCGTTATCAGCGGCTACATAAATGTCGGCGCAAGAAATCGCAGTGATTGCCAGTCTTCATGCGTAGGCGACGTGGGGTCACAAATGGTAATAACCAACTTCAAGGCACTTTCAGAGCAGTGTCTTGAATTGAACATGTATTGGCACGACAAGGTCACTGTAACCATTATGAGATATGTGTGTACTTCAGTTATAACTTGCCGCCGCAGGCCGCCATACGCGACTGCACATGTGCAGACCCGTGGTGGAAAGTTCGGGCGGTTGTGCTGTGGCGACAGGCCTAGTCCACACACTTTGCCCACGTGCTCTGGCGACGCCACTCATGATTTAAAAGAAAGCTTTCACATTAAAAAGAAATTTCGTTCCAGGTACTGAAAACAACTTCCCCGGTGTTTCTTTTCCGTGCACCTTCCGCATGGAGCGATCACAATACAAAATGTATGTGGTCAAAATATGAATCGGATAATGGAAACATATTTAGACGCACCATAGTATTCTGGACATCACTGAGGTAAGTCACTTAATTTCCTGCCTCTCATTAAATATTTGTCGTAAAGAAATGTTTACTACGGAGTAAAAGCAACGCTGCTTTTATGCCTTCTCCGTTATAAGAAAAGCATGGCCGTTAAAATTCAATAAAACACCCAAAACCCACACCCCCCACACCTCTCCCATGAAATAGAACAAGTTCTTAATAATGTACATCAAACTGCTGACCCTTCTCAGCGGTGTTACAATTAGTTTATAACTTTAAAGGCCTATTGTGCAGACCTTTCGCGCATTCTATTTCAGCTTTGGGCAGTAATAAAAATCACCGGAATGCCAGTGGTGCGTTGCAGGGAAGAAAGTATACACTTTTGCACTAATTGGATGAATAGCCAGGTGACTGCAAAACACTACACGACATGTCCAAGCTCCATGGCGCCCCTAATTCAACACTGCCGCGAAAAATGACAATTTCATTTGTTATTTATCAACAGTCGCCAGCATTTGGCCTCATGACTGAATGCAGCTGACATATAACAATTTGTGTGCTCTTGCTTGTCGCGCGACACAGATTTATCTTTTTTTTTTGCCACGCAAGATGCACAGGGACGTATCCCGAATGATAAAAGTCACTGGAGTTAGTTTTTGAAATGTTCCAGTTGGTTCTCGTCAGCTTTGTCGCTTCATCCACATTTATCTTCTTTGACTTTGCATCGAGCGGTAAGAAGCAGGCCATCGACTACACTATTATTAAAACCTTGTAAACCACTTCCGCCGCGAATGTTCAAAATTGTTATCTAAAAGCACGTGGCGTTTGCGCCGCTTCGCGTAACACGCGAGAAAATAAGGTGTTGTTCGGGATGATGCGCATTTCCAAAATTGGGGGCCCGCAACAAAGGGCTGCCGCTGCAATCACCACGCCAGAGTAACCGCAATGATCCCAACCGCTATCACCGCAATGTGCTATGTCCATAAGTTTGCGAGCTTTAAAGGGGTGGAAGATCACGGCACGAGTGCAAGCAAATGCATGCAGACAATTTGGATACATGCGAAAAAACGCGTTTTACCAAATCAACCCCAAAGTGTAGGTAAATTAATAACAGGTGGCAGAAACTTCGTCAGGAGATCAAATAACGAAAGAACGATTGAATAGTGGCATGAACACTGATTGACTATTACGGAGAGCGCATCATTATGTCTAGTGAACTATGCGAGGATATCACGAGAGCTTCCTGAAGCTCCTTCTGTTGCTCCTTTGACATACGTCGGAGCACCAGTCCAGTATAGTCAATCTTCCGTTCCAACCCCTTTGACCTATGCGGCTGTGGCTGCTCGGCCTTCGCCTGAGCCATTACCACCCATGCAGCCTGTCCTACGCCCCGCACCGCTTCCTCAAATGGCTTCGCTTCATCCTCATTGGCGTACGTCGGACAATCGCCCAATTTGCTACTACTGTGGTTTCGCAGGACATGTGGCCCGTCGACATCGTCGTCGTATGACCGCGTCTCCCGAGCCTGCGTCTTCTGATATACTTCCCACCGCTGTTTCGTTCTGCTCCCTCTCCGCCTGCGTACGCCAAGAACAACGTCCGTATATGACCCATCGTTCTCCTTCTCCACGTCCCCGGTCGCTGTCACCAATGCGCCGGCGACCACCACCTGTTGACGAAAAAAACTAAGCTCCACGGTTCCGGAAACAAGAACTGCGTGCTATGCGAAAAATTCAAAGCCTCATATTTTGCCCACGAACGTTATAGTGATCTCCATCGATGGTCTGTCTGTATATGCGCTTGTCGATATGGGAGCTGCATTGTCAGTGATTCATGAACGACTGTGCTTACGATTACGAAAAGTTACGACGTCATTTCACGTCTCTATGAATTTAATGTATAGCCTTTTGGTCTGTGCAACGCGCCCGCCACATTCGAGAGGATGATAGATAACATCTTGCGGAAGTTCACGTGGAATATCTGCCTCTGTTATCTGGACGACATTGTTCTTTTCCACCGACTTCGCCACGCACCTAGAGCACTTGCGGCAAGTTTTGGTTTGTCTTACTGACGCTTGCCTACAGCTGAATCTCAAGACGTGCCACTTCGGTGTCCGGGAGCTCATCATTTTGTGGTCCATCGTCTCTAAGGAAGGTGTTCGCCCTGATCCGGCTAAGCTGCGCGCAGCGGCGGAGTTTTCTAAATTGGTCTCGCTCAAGCAACTTCGAACTTCATAAGTCTATGGTCGTATTTTCGGCGCTCCATGCGGAATTTGCTTATATAATTGCACCCATGACGAAGCTACTCGAGGGAAACAGTGACTTAAATGCATGATCGGTCGAGTGTGACGAAGCATTCACCGTATTGCGCCGTATTCTCACTTCGCCACCAACCCTTCGTCACTACGATCCCACAGCACCCACCGAGGTCCATAATGATGAGAGTGGCATTGTCCTCGGCGTGGTCTTGGCTCAACGGAAAAAATGCTTTCACGAATACGTCGTCGCGCACGCGAGTCGCGTCCTCTCCAAAGCTAAATGCAACTGCTCAGTTACGGAAAAGGAGTGTCTGGCCATTGTGTGGGCACTAACAAAATTTTGACCCTACCTGCACGGTCGCCAGTTTGTCGTCGTCACGGACCACCACGCGTTATGTTGGCTGTCCTCTCTTAAAGACACGTCCGGCCGCCTCGCACGATGAGCTCTGCGTTTTCAGGTATTTGACTGTCGTTATATATCGCTCTGGCCGTAAACTAACGGATGCCGACGCTCTGTCTCGTTCTCCCCTATCCAGCGACGATGCTTTTTCCTCCGCGGCTGGTCCCGTCCTCTCATCTCTAACTATCGCAGATATGCCTGCGGAGCAGCGAAAGGGCCCGTCGCTCGCATCTTTCATCAACATCATGTCCACTTCTCCCAACACTGCGCCTTCTCGCATTTTACGCCTTCAAGCACAACACTTCGCAATGCGAGACAGCCCTTTCTACTGTAGTAACTATATGTCCGATGTCCGATGATGGCTTGTCGTAATTCCCCGCCATTTGCGATATGAACTTTGCACCTCTTTCTATGCCGACCCTCAGTGTGCCCATCCTAGTGTGGTCAAGATGTTTCAAATAATTTCTCAGTGCTTCTATTGGCAAGGCAGGTACGGTTATATTCGCAGATACTTCTACTCCTGCATCGCCTGTCAGCGCCGGAAGTCATCCACACCGCGTGCTTCTGGCCCCTTGCAACCACTTCCATGCCCGGCCCGTCCTTTTGATCGCATTGACGTTGACCTTTACCGGCCACTTACCTTCACGGTCTCTGGAAAGAGGTGGATTATCGCCGGCATCGACCACCTCACCCGGTAAGCCGAGACCGCCGCCTTACCCGCCGCTACTGCCCGTGAAGTTCCCCGGTTCTTGCTACATCATTTTTTTTCTTCGCCACGGCGCACCGCGTGAGCTGCTGAGTGACCGAGGCCGCGTCTTCCTTTCCAACGTCTTTGAAGCTCTACTGGAAGAATGTCGCATCAACATCGGACCACCACAGCCTATCACCCTCAAACTAACGGGCTTACTGAGCGCTTCAATTGTACTCTCGGAAATATTCTCACCCTGTACGTTGCCGCTGATCAGATCAACTGGGACGCTGTTCTTCCTTTTGGGACGCATGCATACAATACCGCCACGCGGTCAACCACTGGATTTAGCCTTTCCTCGTTTATGCGCGTTAGGCGTCATCCACGATGGACACGATTTTACCATATCGTCCCGACTCCTCCGAGTGGACTCCCTTTTTAGACATTGCCAAACATGCGGAGGAATGTCGCCAGTTGGCCCGGAGGTTAACATCGGAATCTCAAGGCCGACCAAAGCATCGTCACGTCAAAGATCAGACGCCACACGTTTTTCCTGCAGGATACCCTGTTTGGCTCTGGGTTCCTTTCACCCCACCGGGATTGTCATCAAACTTTCGAACCGAGTACCACGGCCCCTACCGCATCGTCCGCTAAACATTCCCTGTGAATTTGATCGTGAAGCCACTCACTCCGTTTTCGGACATGCGTCATCGTGGCGGCGAAACTGTGCACGTCAGCCGCCTAAAAACGTACTATGATCCACTCCTCTTGTACTCGCCATAGGTCGCCAGGGTAGCTCGTCTTCGCTCCAGGGGAAATTGTAGTGAACTATGCGAGGATATCACGAAGACCAGGATGAGAATGACGAAGTGCCGCTGCGCTGCGCAAGCTCGCTTGTGTGCCTAGACTGGCTGTGTTTTTGTAATGTTCGCCGTCGAGCTTAGAGAGGGTATTATCCATGTTAATACACTTTCATAAGACAATTTAATTAACCGAGTCGGTAGATCTCGATAAATAGGCAAACGTTGCCGTGTGGGTTGCATGTTAATGCGGGCCGACAAGTATACGTTTCTTCGACAACCTAGCAGCGGCGCTGGTCGATATGTCCATTTATTTGAAAACCGATTACCTTTCTTAGTGCTTTATCCAGTTGAATGTGAAGCAGACATTCTGTAAGCAGCTGAATACAAAAATAAAGAACGCAAGCTCACAAGGAAATAAAATTCCTTTTTATTTATTTATTGCATACCTGCATCGCCCGTAGGGCATTTAAGGAGGGGACTACAGACCTAAAGTGCAACTTTAAATATTGTTTTAATGCATGATAAATGCATCGTTCATCGGAATGTAGAGAGTGCTTGATGGCAAACTGTTCCAATCTCGCAGTTATAACAAAAACACGCAAGACGTCACCCCTACAATAAAATTCCCTGACCTTCAAATCGTAGTCCATCCACTTCTATATATAATTTGTCGCCTGGACATTCTTTGCGCGCGGTCGATACCTGTTTTAGAGTAACACTACTCGTGAAAAAAGTTATTCTAGCATTTCTTGTACAGCCCTATAGCTCTTGCCATTTAGGTTCATGTTTGTTTTCTGTCATGCCAATTTTCCGGCTGTAACTTCGACGAACAAATCTGACTACGCTGCCCTGAATTTTTCTTATTTGTCTATGAGCTCACAACAAACACAAGCATACTCAAGCATTGGTCGAACATCACTGAAGTAGTGCTGGGTTGTCAAGTTACTTGGAAGACTAAAATTCCTCCTCAAGAAAACCTAAAATTGATGCTGCCCTATTTTCAGTATAGTTAACGTCCCTGTTCGACCGTAAATCAGATGTAAGAAAGACTCCCAAATATTTAAATTCTTTAATGTTACTAACTCTATACCTATACGGATGGCAAGCGTGCTTTCTTGTACAGATGACGTGGACAGTTCTATTTATATTTAATGACATGTTCCAACACGTGCACCAACCTACTATGGTATCTAGGTTATCTCGCAAGACTTGTGAATCACGTGGCACTAATTACTATGTAAACAACAGAATCATCAGCGAACATTCTAAATGAATATAGTATACCAAATGAAATACCGCCATATATAATAAAATCAACAATGGACAAAACATATTACCTTGGGAAAATCTCGAGGTAGCTAGTGTGTATTGGGAAAAAACACCGTTCCGAATAAACGCCTGTTTCAGTAATGACCAATATTCGGCAATCCACTTAATTATATTATGGTAAAGCTCATAAGCTTTTAATTTGGTAACTCGAATTTAACTAGCCTTCTTTAGAATGCCAGAAGTGATGCACAAGGCAAGCCGCAGTGATCGTGTTCATTTACTTCCGCACGCTTGTGCCGAAATGTATTAGTAGGTTCACTGGGAGGACAAAGGCACGAACACCCAGCAGGCTGCAGGCAACAGCTAGGATCGCTACGCAGACGCATTAGCGACTGTTCGCGTCCAGAGAGCGCTTTTATGCTCCCCACGTGACCGGCCACGGCAAGAAAGAGCAGTTGTAGGATGACTTCGAGAGTGAAGAACTTCCCGCTGCTCCTTTTCGGGAAATCTTATCAACACAGCGAAGCCCTAGTTTGGCGCTCGCCGTGATGCAGCGCTTCGAACTTGAGCTCCCACTTACAACTTGGGGTCCATATTGTGCGGTGAAGAAGGGAATCCCGGACAGCCACGAGGCGCAGGCAGGTAGCATAACATTAACAAATCGCGGCCGCCAGAGCCAGAACCATTAGTTGCGACGTTTTTCTTTCACTTTTACCGTAGTAGTTTTTACGGGGCGCGTGAGCTAAAACGAATCGTTTCAAGTGTCGAGTATGTAGGCATCGAAATAAGGCCCCTGGTACAGGCGCCTTATTTCGATGCCTATACATCATACTCGCCACTTGAAACGATTCTGTTTTGCTGAAGAACCTTCCCTTCTAGAATTGGGCTCCGTATTCTATCTTCAGGAGCGCCGGAGAGTGACACTTTCTCCCTGCAGGGTGCGTATCCCACGATTAAAACAACGTAAAAAACAGTTATTTCCATTGAGCTCATATTATTGCTGTACTTGCCGTCTTCAAATGCAAAACGTATTGAGGACAAGGGATTAGGTACTATTAAGGATCAAGCAACGAGTAGGTCGCTGGACATCACCATTCCTGAGTCCAGCTGAGTTGCCGATCATGTAACTAGTAATCGGTGTTGGCGACAAGCAGTTATTGAGGTCCCTCGATACCGCCGTTCCTGAGTCAGCTGAGTTGTCGATCATGTCACTATATAGTTTATAAAAAACGGAAAAAGCGCTAACGACAAATTCACAAGCAAGAAGACACGGACAAGCGCTCACTGACAACTGACCTTTTATTGGAGGGAAACACGCAATATATAAGCACACCGTGGCGGCGCTAATCAGAGGCAGCAAACGTGAAAAGGTGAAAAGAGCTTAAAACCCATAAAAGAAAACAGGCAGAAAAGCGATAAAAACAGTTATGATGGATGGTTCGGAAACAACAAACTGATCTATGACACGTGGTGTATAGGGCCCTATGTAACATGAAGACATTCATAAAAATTGATAAAAAAAACTGACAATCACAACAAAAAATCTATTCAGACAAACAACTAAATGGAAAATACTTCAAGCCTTCTAGCATAATAAAGATATTAGTTATTCAATTCATCAGGCATGCGCATCTTAATGCGACTTTAAAATTCATGCGCGAAAATCAACCGCGCCTTTCTAAAAAAGAGAACTCACTCTGATCCAGCACTTTGGACGGTTTGCTAACGCAATCTAAACCTTTCCTTATTACGAAAACATGCTGCACCAACTAGCCCAACAAAAAGTCCTTGAATCACTATATAGTAACCGGTGTTGGCAACAAGACGTTATGCAGAAGTTCTTTGTCAGATGGGCAGCCTATACGACAAGAGGCTCCCTCGGTACCGTCTCCATAGCCGCCAAAGCAGATGATGCGTGACTCTGCCTTCGGAAATTAGGTAGACAGTAAGCGTCAGAAAGGTCTTCCCTGCGGCGTCTTAGGCGTTTAAATAAAAAGACATGTTCATGCTGCTCTGTTTTCCTACGGACAGAGGCGGCGAAATGTAACCCCATGTGCCACTGCCTTGTAGAAACAGCAGCAGAATCGTTGGAAAGCCTTAAAATATGAGCTGTAATCATGGATCACACTAGCGGCCACAATCTCACCGCAGCACGGGCGCTCAGAAAGAGCACTTCTCTTTGTTCCACCGCAAACTTCAACGCGATGGTCGGCATCCTTTTAAGTTGTGTCCATGATCGGGCATCTATAATATATGAATTTATGAGGAGCCATTCAGCTTTGGAGGACCGACGTGTACGATTGCTGCTCGGATGCCACCATGCTGCTTTATTCTTTTTCGAGCGCGTCAGCGAAATATTAGTCACTACCACGTGACAATTATTATCATGAAGGAGCTCGGCCATTGGAAGGGGTTATTGAGGGAGTTTTTGATGAAATCTGCATGCTGATTTGTCTGTGTGAAAGCAAGAAACTGTGGGCTTAACTTGACATCAACATAGCGCATGATATTTTTGAAACGTTTGTTGAGGCACTTTCAAAAGAGACTTCTATACTGCATCAAAGTTTGGAATTGTGTTGCTGCGATCGTGATGAACACAATGCCAACATGCTTTCCAATTTTTCAAGTAGTGAATTTCCTGAGCGTATTATTTATTTAGCATATTCCCCCAGTGATGTTATGTTCGTTCTGTTCAGCAGGTACAGAAGCAGACGACGAGAACAGTAGACGATGATCTGATGATGGTCAGGAGGAGGTATATTTACAGAGGAAAAATATTATACATTGGCAAACTGTAAGTTACAGTAACAAGTCACACAGACACTGCAACTTAAAACAAAAACAGACTCTCACACAGAGAAGTCTCACTACAAGCCCTTACTTTTCTACCGAGCATTTTGGTTAAAGCCTAGGGACTGTAAATACGTGCTAAGCACGGAGCCTCAAACTTGACTGACAAACATGGTCCGAGGACCGCTTTTTGATGACAAACATCAACAAAGGCCTGAGGGCAGTCACCCTAGGTGACCCGCCCCGAAAATAAAGCAGCCAATCAAATTATTCAAAAACATGCCACAACCCCCCTGGGTTGTGAATAATCTCGGACCCAGGTCCTTAATTACTTCAAATAAAAAAATACAACATTCAAAACACACACTCTTTCCACTCGCCGGTTCCCAAGCCCTCTCACACGGTGCCTGTCTTTGTCTCCACTCCTCAGCGTGTTTGCGACGCGACCTTGCAGCTGCGCCTTTGTGAAAGAAACGCCGAGGTCACTCAGCCGTCCCGTTCGAGGAAAAGGGGGCGAGGGGCACTGTCCCTGAGCAGTGTATAGTCGCCGTCGGTCGGAATGTCCCGGGTACAGCGGGAGAACGCTGGGCTGATTGCCTACTTCGGGGGAGGGGGGCAGGTGTCGCGCCTATTGTCGCCCTCTGCTGACCGTAAGCTGGTTCGCAGAAGCGTACCACTGTTGATCCCGGCTGCGTTCGCGTCTTGGCGACGCCTCGAGAAAAAGGGTGAAACCAACCAGGCCTCCAGCGCGCCCCGCGAGCCCGCGCCCAAGAAAAGGGGGGACAGGGAGGAAAAAAAACAACAACAGCGCTCGCTCCTTTGCCTCGGCGCGTGGGGGGGGGGGGGCACCGACCGCC
>JAJIZL010033348.1:12954-89098 GCA_023969395.1 Amblyomma maculatum | reverse complement strand
CCCGCGAGCCCGCGCCCAAGAAAAGGGGGGACAGGGAGGAAAAAAAAAACAACAGCGCTCGCTCCTTTGCCTCGGCGCGTGGGGGGGGGCATCGACCGCCAGCGCGACTGCACGTGCGAGTCGCTTTTCACTGCGGCCTTACACCCCCCAAAAAAACATTTCTAGCTTTTGGCCGACGCCTCCGGCACTAAATAATAGCAGAAAGCAAAGTTGTAAAGTAGCCAGGAAGACAAAGACAAGCCTTAAATTTATTGGCGCCAAGTCCAAACACTTAAAAAGTGCCATCAGAGCTCAACGGATGGGGACACGTTTCAGGATCAGTGCGGGCGCGATGACTATGAAAATAAATAGTGAAGATTTCCTGTTATTACGTCTAAATGTGAATCATTGTCACTGAGCACATGCATGGGAATGCTGTGTCTTGAAATGTCCAATGGTTCTGCCCTTAGGCAGCACACCCCCGTTGGACCCAATATAGTTCAATGCTTGAACAATGTGGTAAAAATATCAAATTTACATTTGCACTATGGGAATTTACAATGGTTTCTGTTGCTGTGCCAATATTTTTGCCAATATTAGGCCATCGTACAGCCAGTTTGACGCGATCAATGTGTGCGTATTGCTGGTTTTTGTATTCAAAGCCCATTCAGGACAACCTCCATAATACATTAGCGTTTCTATAGTTGCAAACCAGTGGATTTACCTACATGAGCCTATCACAGGCTTTTTCATTCAAGTTACTTTATAAACCGCGCTTTCGACAGGTACTGCGGCCCTTGCTGCGGTTTATATTGCATTGTTATGCATTCTGAATTTTCTATTTAAGGCTGTAATTAGTGACGCACAATACATTTATGAAGCAAATGGTTCAATGAACCTTTTCAGTTCTAAGCTACTAGAAGGTATTCATAACATGAGACAGCAAAAAGACTACAAAATATTTATTTCTCTCAGATACATTCTTCAGTGGCTGCTGGAAGAATACCCAGGAAAAGGGAAGGCTCAACTCTCCCTATTCTGCAGGAAGAAAATAGTTTCTAAATATTCAATATAGATTCAGAGAACAAGTATACCCATCTTTTATCACGCATGCAGGTGCCTGCGTCTTAAAATAATCTAAAACAGATAAGCTACCCTTGGATATGTATGAAACAAAATGAGGAACACTTCTTTGGAGGTAATTTGAGTTGCCCAGGTAGTTTGGACTACGCTGCTGGGATGCACCCCTGTGTTAAGAAGTGCTGAGATAGGAAATTTGCTTGCCTAGAGAGGATTGACTGGCTCGGCGAAAAAAGTTCCTGCCTCCCTCTTGATATAATGAACCCTGCAATCATTTGCGGGTAAATATCTGGTAATAAAAAACTGCCATTCCTGCATTCATGCATTGCATCTGTAAAAAACAAAATCAAAACACAGGCCCAAACGTGACCGGTAGCCTTCTTAGTTAATAAAGAATTTCAACTCAACTAAACTCGGACCTTATTGCAGCGAGTGGAGGCATACTTGATTGTTTTAGAGAAGCATCGAAAAAAAAAAGATTAACAGCCTATGTGTCATTTCTCACAATCCTTACAGCAAGCACTATATAGTAGCCGAATATAGATTCTAAAACGGGACAAATGTTTTGTAATCAAAAGCTGCGTTGTGCAATGGCAATGTCTTCGGGGTGACCTTCAATGATGTAGGTTGTTGAGCTAGTTAGGTATGTTATAGTAATGATGTTGAGGTGACTTTGTAGGTGACTGAGAGGTGTAAAGCAATTGTCTACAACACTTTGACAACAAGTGGATTCGAATAGCTTGAGGATCTCGGCTCTAATAGAATGCAATCTGCACTTTCACAGTGGATTTGTATCCAGCCGCCAAATCTCATATCACTAAAATAATTATTTACACCAAGGTCAAATTTACCACCTTTTGCAGAAAATGATGACAGTGGTGTTAAGATTGAGAGAGCGCATAAAAGAACGAGCAGCAAAACACGTGAAATTCTCTATGTTTTGTTGTGTACCTAATCACTCTGATTTCAAAAACCAATACGGGACGTTGAACCCTCAAATAAGAATGTTCGGAACTGATTCTCAAAAGCACGTTTCTGTGCATTATGATGCCTTTTTACTCAAATATGACATTTTTGAGCTTCTTTCAACAATTTCACTTTGTAATTCCATGCAGATACACCAGCGTTAGTTCCTACATACACGGAGAGCATACATTTATAGGCATCGTTGTATTTTAAAGCATAAATGAAAGTAAAGCTTATATCTATGTCCATTCGCATGCTGTATTACGAGAGATGAGAGTATATTGGAGAATACAGTAAGAAAAAGTCGGCAAAAAAAAGTCCGAATGAAAGAAGAGGACCCCATAAAGGCATTACACAATTCCTTACCATTATTTCACATGCAGCTGAAGAAGCTCGCCACTTATGCGGCTGATTCGCAAAACGTATTCCGAGGGTTTGAAACAACTCAAGCGGGAAGAAGGACCAGCTCCAAAAAGGGTCGGTTGTGGCTAAGTTTATTCATGGCAAATTCACTCATTTTCCTGGACCCAGGGGTTAATGACATGTTGCTCCCGAAGAGGAAGCGCCTGTGACTTCTTTCGTGAATGAACGGTAACGACGAACGCGTTCCCTCAAGCAACAAAATAGCACATGATATGGCAAAAGTGCTCAAAGCTTGGACGATCAATATTACAAAAAATGAAAGATAAAATTCTATTCCTTTATTCAGTGCTGCTTTGTTCATGGCATCTAGTTATACACTCCGCTATAAGAGTTCTTAATAAAATGTTTTCCAGGCATGTTGTCGCAATCTATATTGATGCCGAGCAAAAGGTAACTGGTACGCTGACTACATTTCCGAGCGTTGGACAACATGAAAAGGACAAAAGGAATGTATTACTAACAAATATGGTCTTGTAGGCCGGGACTCTGAGCTACGCTAGTGCTGACGCGGAGAGTCAGATGTGGCATTTTGCTTCCACAGACTATACGAACAGCTTCAAAGATGCTGAGTTTTATCGTGCGACCCTGAGTCTTGCTTGAAGATGTACTGACGACACGTAGACGACGTAGATGCACTCGTTAACAGAAAGGAAGAAAGAAAACTAACTTCAACTACAAAAGGAACGGTTAGCCTAGAATATGAAACTCGCGTCTTTTTTCCATCTAAACCCCTAGTGTCCGAGAGGTCATGCCCGGCCTCAGTGTTTCTGCGGGCAAGCGCGAATTACTTTATCTCTAGTGACACGAACGCTGGATCTAAATAGTAAGCAGCTGGAGCAGAGGCATAGGTCATGAATAGCCGTTAAGTTTTCCAACAGCTCCTCGCGGAGACAACCCGTCAATGCAAAGGAAGAAGGGAAAGGGACAAAAAGCGACGAACACTATTTCTGCTTTCTGCGTTATCGGCAATACGTTCTTTTGTTTCGGCAGTTGGTTCATAGCTGATCTTTATTCTAAGCACGGTGTGAAAGGTACGAGGACCAAGAAGGAACGCGAAAACAACATGACACGCGCTAACTTTCAACTTGGCAATGCGTTTTCGATAGTGCCTTGTCGGCCGAACCAGCAGATAGTGTTCGCGAACACGTGGCGCTATACAGCCGGAATTTACACCGCGTCCTTGAGTTCAGCTACCGAGAGCCCTAAGGGCTTAGCCGCCGTGCGCGGTGATGATTGTTGTGATCCCCTCTGTCGCAAAGAGCGAAAAAGTCAAGCGTGCGCATGATATTGGGGAGGTTTGTGGGGAATATATGGACGCAGTTGGCATACAACCTCGCATAGTAGAGGAATATCGAATAGGCCTTTCTACTCGAGTGGTTGTAGCCGCGCTCATAATAATAATAATAATAATCATCATCATCATCCTCATACATTTCATGTCATACATTTTTAGATTGAGAGAGGTGATTTCCGAACGACCAGGTGCTATTACAGATCATACGAATGAAATCACATCAAAATGGACTGCTCGTTGATGAGGTGGCAATTATTAGAGGATATTGTGTGAAGCCCGTTTGGAAGTGCGTGACTGGCATTGTCGAATTGCTCTCGCAGTGATACAATAAATTAGATGCAGTGTATGCCCTTTTATTTATAGATACTGCTGTTTAGTACAGTTCACAGCAGGGTGAATTAGCAATCCGTTACTAAATATCAGGTATCAGAGCTTGTGAGGCACGAGGTCCAACGCGCAGAGCTGCTGGATTTGTTTTCTTTACGTAAAAGGTGACACACTGCTGTTCCTGTGTTATCACTATCCCGAATTTATATGTTTATTTATTTTAACTCTTTTTTTATTTTCACTGATTGATATAGATTTATAGTATAAATTATTTATTATATTATTATATTTATTATGTTTCTTTATATTTTATTTATATTCAAAGAAGCAGGCACAAATGTCTACAACAGCATGAGAATGACAGATGTATTGCTTGGAGGCGATTAAGTACACAGAATAAGAAACATTTGTCAATATTGCGCGATGTATCTGTATTGCTTATTAAAATACTACAGAAATGAAGAAAAATATGTTTGTCAGCCCTATATCTGTAATCTAAATACCTGAAGTATCTCAACCAGGGCGGCGGAATGGGAGAGCGAAGAATAGTGGAAGGCAAAGCGAAGATGTAAGTGAAAGACAGAAAGAACATGATAGAAACAAATAAAATAAAGGTATATTGCATTAAGTATAAAACAGGTGCATCTTACCTGCACTTACCTATGGGGCTGAAACGTTGGTATAACCAAGAGGGTTCTACTTAAGTAGAGTACAACGCAGAGGCCTATGGAACGAAAAATGGTAGGGGTAACATTAAGAGATAGGAAGCGTGCAGATTGGGTCAGAGAAATAACTCAAGTTACTTACATTCTAGTGGGAATCAAGAAGAAGAAATGGGCATGGGCAGGACATGTAGTGCGGAGAGAGGATAACGATGGTCGATGAGGGTAACAAACTGGATTCCAAGGGAAGGAAAGCGTAGCAGGGGGCGGCGAAATGTTAGGTGGGCGGATGAGGTTAAGAAGTTGGCAAGGGTCAAGTGGATGCAGCTAGCACAGAACCGGGTTAACTGGAGAAATATGGGAGAGGCATTCGCCCTGCAGTGGGTATAGTGAGGCTGATGATGATGATGATGATGATGATGATAATGCATTATAGTACAAAATTGATAACAGATACAAATAGATTTCTAAAGTAGTGTGCTTCTCCTCTCGAGGAGGATGAAATAATGAACAAGTTAAGCGAAAACTTGTTTTCACATGGTTCTCACGGCATGCGTCTGAGCGAAACCAGTCGATTATTCGAAAGAGAATGGTTTAAGCTATATTATATATTCAAATTGAGGAATCGTCATTGTTTTCCATTTTTTGCACAAGAACCACACGTCTATGTCTGCTAAACTTGTTTGCAACTAAGAAAATATAAATACGGCCTGCGTCTACTAAAGTTCACAGCATTCAGCCATGTGTGCCTAGAATTGAAGAAAATATAAAAAACCTTATACTCTTAGCAGCTATTTATTCGATTCCTAAATTATACGCGGGTGAAATGCAATGGTGTGCGCGAGGAAGTAACTTTGAAGCTCACATATAATTTCAGATCTAGTCAGCCGAGTTCCTTAAAACAGGCACATCTCGTTCGTAGAATGTAATTACATCTGAATATCATCTTTCCAATTGAGGCTAAGGGCTATTTGTGCTAGTATTTTTCTTTCTGAACTTACTAATTTTGTTCTTTTTTATTCACGCAGGCCACAACAATTTTCGTGAGTATGTTTTTGTCATTATTCTGTTCATTGTGCTATTATTTTGAAGGCTGCCTAGAAATCCGGCAAACCCGGCAATAAAAACATAAATACATCGAAGTGTAAACGTATTCTAAATAAGACAGTTCTAATTAATATCGACTGTGTTAACCCCGACCGGGTATTAACCTTCTCCTATGCGGCTGGCAGCTGGCACCCGGCAGCAACCATGTTAACTACTGTAGAGAAAAATACGCTGAAATATTTCACAGTAGCCAAGCTTATACTGGAAGCTTAAATTTGGGAAGATATTTCCTCTTCATTTTCCTAGCAATATGTCCCAGTACGTGGCACCTCAACTCTAGGCCTAACCCGATATTCTTAGGTCCCTTTCAAATATTGCTAACTAAAGGCCTCCCTGGCAGAGCGATGATGCACTATGTACGCGCCAAAATAAAACACCAACGCCGGTGTTGTACAACACGAAAGGGCTCACTTGACCACAAGAGATATTTCTCAACAAAGTAATAACAAACGCAGCCTACAAACCACACATACTTGACAAGAGGTTTTTCGGCAGACACAAAACACTGCAACACAACATATGCACCCAATGCCAGGAACAGTGTACAGCACACATAAAACATCTTATATTGGAATGCGCATTATTTTCATGAGGAATAAACAAAATTACGAATATTCCAGACGACGACATAACAACCCTAGCAGATCACTTCTATCACGCCCCACAAAACAACATTCCATTGCCACCTATAGCAGTTAATGCGGCCTGCTTCTAGTAGTGCGAGAGAGGTCGACTGATAGCTCGCAGATAAGCAGCATGGCAAGCAAAAAGAAACGGCTTGAAAAACCGTGACGAAGCTGCTACACTCCCATCACTCCTAACTTCCTAATACATAAACAGCGGCCGAGAGCCATCTTTTCACACAAATACAGGCTACATTCATTAATTCATTCCTCTTCGCTGCGTTGTGAGACCGACCTTAACTTGTCAACCAAGGCGCTGAAGGGCAGAAGTACATTTCGAGGCCGGCGCAAATTTCCTGGTGGCAGTTTCTGCGCAACGAAACAGGAAAACGTGCGCTAATCGCGCTTGGTAAACTAATACAGATAGCGAATATTTTATGATCTGCGAAATGTAACGCGACTGCATCACCACTTGTCAGAAGCGAACCGTCAGATTCCAACAGGCCTAGGAGTTGGTGCCCTTGTCCGCATGTTGAGCATGCGCATGTGGCGCATTTCTTCAAATAGACACATAATTTGTGTATTTCTGCAAAATAAAGTGTGCCTAATCGCCACTTCCTTCGGGAAGGAATATAATGAATAGTGGCTATGACGACAAGGAGAAAATCAGAAAGGTCAAGATTTCAGTAGCGGTAGCATAAAAATGTTGTTCATCATTATATAAAGACGCTGAAAGGAAGCAACCTATTACAAGCGCCAAGACGGCGAGTCGTTCCTATCCGCTTTTCAATCGTGAAATCTGTTTTTCGCCTTCTGCCCTCTACATGATTCCCGGGAACAAAAGCGCCCTTTGCCTAGGTTATTTCTAGAACTCCGGAAGTGGCATTGCCGGCTTGAACCATGCGGCAGTAAGGTAAGTGGAAGCGGCGAGCACACAAAAAGCGATATCAATTCTGACATCGCTGAGGTGGTGCTTTTTGCACCGCAACGATCGCTCTAAAAGGAAAGAATCTTCTCTGCGAGACTAACATGGCGGCAGGTAAGCATAAAATCACATGTTTCCCAGTACATTTCAAGCACTCGGCGCTGATGCGCGGAAATGCAGTGAGCTTGAGAGCTGTAGAGCACTCTTCGGTCTATTGAGTTCGTCTGGGTGACTTGGCCGATGACATAATATGAGTGCGTGGTGCTGACACAATACTTCCCAGAAACTTTAAGGAAGTATCCTGTTAGGGAAGCAGCCTGTTGTGTCAGGCCATGCACTATGGTGAAAGGTTTGATAAGGCGAGACATTTCTCTAGTTTTGTGGCCGCGATGACTCGTTTCTTAACGAAATATCTGCCAGAGCTCACTTGGCTACACAGAAAACCTTGGTATAGAGCGACGTACCGTGTGTTACACCAACAAGTTATAGGCACCATCATCTGAAGTCTTGAACACGTCCCTGACTTTGAAGCACATATACTTCGAGATTAGAGCCCGAAAGTTGATAATATATTCTGCACTCATAGAAACAAGTATATTACCACCCCTCCCGTTTAATAGAGAGCTAATTCTACACCAATATGTACCGGCTGAAAACTAAGAATTTATTTTTTATGAATGAATAACCCTCCCGACAGTTCCTTTTTAAACCCAACTCAGCATTGCTCATTTTAGGATGCAGAACGTTACACCATCACACTTTGATATACTAATCTCCTGAAAGTGCCAGTAATAGAAGACAGCTAGTAAAGTATTCTTACACAAGAAAAGACGCCAGAATAATAATATGCGTCAAATATCCCAAAATGATTGTCGACTTCGAGGGGCCTTCACTATAGTTTTGAAATGTACCAAATACTTCTTACCTTTACATGAACTGGACAAAAAGCTTTGTTCTCGAAACACATCTAGCAGCATTATTAACTGTCTGCCACGTTACATGTCAGCCGAACCCTCTACGATACCAATTGCTCAAACATCGTATTGCATATCAAATAAGTTTCAAAACGCAACAGGTGCGTCTACTGGACAAAATGTTTTGTTGTTCCTGAAACACACCTAGCAGCATTATTATATTGTCTGCCACGTTACATGTGAGCAGAAACGTGTGCGATAACACTTGATTAAAACATCGTATTGCATATAAATTACGTTTCAAACCGAACAAGTGCTACTGCAATTTTTTCCAGTGTGAGGTAGAAGAATTCTTTTGATTTGCGCTCTGAGCTACTGCATTCAAAATTGAAAGTCCATCCAGTATTTATAGGCAGGAGGGCAGTGCAATGTAGGCTCGACAATTTGCGGTATGCCATTGTTGCTAAAAAGAATGATTATATACTTTCAATTTTTCTGGCAATACGCAATTTGCTCTTTTTGCTAATATATTGTCTGCAAACCATATTTTTCAGGAAGAAGAAAGTTTTATTGAAAGTGGAAAAAAAGTACCGCAAGCAAACAGCTATAGTTGCAGCCGCAGTTCGTGATTTTGGTAAGGTGTCAGTCTCTCTCATTAAGCCGTTTTTTATTTATTGTGATGTGAACGCCTCTAGTTAGTAAGCCCAGGCGGCGCCTGATGTGCAAGAGCTGAACTGTTAGGCCGTCTAATCAGGTAAAATCCTAGAGGCCACTTTGAACCACTAAAGTGCTATAAGGCGAAACGCATTATAGCGCGGTGGATAGTAGCGCTTCACAACGACGCCTCTATCTTCCTCTCTTCTTTCACTCCCACCTTCTTTCCTTATATTACGGCGTGGTACATGTGGGGAAGGGTGGTTGATCCTGACCTTGATGGGGCTGGGACAGGTAGGTAACCGCCGCTTGCGTCGGGGACTAGCTTGCGACCGTATTTTATGTGTTGTAGGCCGTCATTGCACCCGCTCCTGCTTCGGTGATGGACGACGGCTGTTGTTACGGCGCGCGTCTTTCTCTTCCTGTTCCTTTTCTTTCTTCTCTTTTTCTCTTCTGTCCGCACGAGGCAGCGGTGGGGGCTCAGCTACAGAGCCAGTAGCAGGCCCGTGCATTTTCTTTTCCTTCTTCCTACAGTCACAACAACAACAGATACGGCGCCTTTTATATCTTGTAATTCGCATGCTGTACTAACATCTCGTATACATCTGGGTCTGCTTTTGTTTGCTGTGTGGTGCGTCGTTCTGGGAAGAGGCAAAGAAAAGGCGCCGCATGGATGCCTGGATCGCACCCCTTGTCGAAGACAATCAGCATTTCATTGCACGCATCAAAGTTCACAGGCGTTCATAGTTCGTTTACAGGAAAGGAAAGATGCAGTATCTGTCACTCGCGGAATCCCGCTATCATCCTAACGCTAGACTAGAGGAACTATGAAGAGCGTTTCGCGACCTGGGGTGCGGCGCAGTGGTAAAGCACTCGACAGGGGATCCAAGTAATGGAGGTTTAGTTCCCTGTAGAGACAAGGTTATAACTCTCACTGTCGAAAGCATGCGCCCCCCCCCCCCCCCCCCCTGCTGAAAAACTTCTGTCGACAACGATGAGGCAATAAAGGCTTTCGCCTTAATATTATTACAGAATTAAAAAGCTGTTTGACACGTGTAGTATACCGCACACCAAAACTGAAGTTGTAGTTGCGACGGTAGGATGAAGGAATGGAAAATGCATGGGCCTGCTACTGGCTCAGTAGCTGAGCCACAACCACTGCATTGAGCGGATTAAAAGGAAAATAGAGAAGAAAGAAATAAATATAAGAGAGAAAGGCGCGCGTCCCAAAAGCCATCGTCCAGCTGAACAGGCATGCCCCTCCGCTCCGGTTGCCGACATCGGACTTCAAAGTTGTTTTCCGACAGGGCAGTGCTTAGATCTTCGTCTAATTAATGAATGCACACTCCTGCCTCAACTTTGTGCCGGAGCACTAGTCGGCTACCAAGTAGCCAGAATCAACGACAAGTTGAGTATTAACCCGCGCAACAACTCTTTCATGGTGAGCACACTTTCTGAAACTCGTATGAATCAGTTTTTCCGCCTGCAAGAACGTCGTCTCAACGACCAGATATACCCTCTGAAAGCTTATACCGCGGCCCCCATCAACGTCGTAAGAGGCATTGTTTAAAAGCCTTGTACAATGAGACGCAAGACGAAATCTTCTGAGACCTTGTGATCCCTAATCAGAGCAAGTCCTTCACCATCGCCGACGCCCGGCAACTCGGCAGTACCAAGTCAATTTTAGTCACTTTCATCGACACCACGGAGGCACCGCGTCAACTGAACTTCTACGGCACTTTTATTCTTGGCTACCCATTGAAGGCAAAAGTTCGTTTGCTTCAACTGTCGGAAGTCTGGACACCATGCCGACGTCTGCCCCAAGGAGAAGACAGACCTGTGTTCCCGCTGCGGCGTCGCCCATCCACCCAAAAAAATGCTGGACTGTACGCCCAAGTGCATGTTATGCGGTGAAGCCCTCTTCACGGAGTTTAAACACTGCAAAGTGCTCTTCGAACGCTCAGGAAACATCCCAAAAGTCCACGCCGCCGATAACGCTTTCGAACGCTTCACCTCCTTAGACAACTCTCAAGTCGTATCGACCATCGAGAAGCCGGTGTCGATTGTCTTCAAAGACCCACAGCCGCTCCAAGACCAGATCCCGCCATGGCCAAACGAGAAGGCCAAACATTCCAGGAATCATCGAAACAGGTAAGCTGGAAGCAGCAGTCTTTCCTGCTCGAGCGCGAGAACACCGAGTCAATAAGTTGCCGAACTTAAACGGCAGCTAAAACTCCTTTTAAGGCGAGAGCAGTCCCCTGCAGCTTTGCTGGCAGTGTCGCAACCCCGAGCACCTCGCACCCTTTCCAAAAGTCCTTCAAACTCCCCCCCTCCCCCTGCTCTTCACGCGCTGCGTCACCTGCTCGTGGCGTTCCCGCAAAACGCAAGATAGCCACTGGGGTAGTTCCTTCCGAGCCATCAATGCGAGAGCATAATGCCCTTCTTATGACTTCAATGCAGTCCCTGGAACGCTCGCTACAACCTTCCCGCGCCGAAACCCAGAGCTGGATGACGAACACCGCAAAACGACTAGACGCTGCTGAGAAGCTTCAAAGTGCTTAAGAAGCCTGATTTTCTCAAATCCAAAAGTAAGTTTGCGCGCTTCTCCCCATAGGTTGCACTGTACCACCCACCCCTTTAGATATTACTGAGAGCACCCAACATGGCGGCACAGAGAATTAGCGTGTTGCAGCGGAACTGCCGAGGTTTCCGCACAAAGCGGCATAATCTGCAGCTTCACTTTACTGCCCTATCCCCTAATGAGGTACCGGCAGTAATAGCGCTGCAGGAGACGTTTGCTTCTGTTCAGCTCGGCAACAATACTACTTACAAGCCTGTGTACCCAGCTGCAATCTAGGATAGCGTCGTTGGTGCATCGTAAGTTTACCGCAGTCGAACACCCTCTTGAGGTGGATGAAGCGGATTGTATCTTGCTGGAACTCCTACTCTGCACACGAAATGCACACATCATTTTTGTTCTCAATCTTTATAGTCGTCCTGAGAGCCATCCTGCCCCCTCATTGGCGCAATCAAGAAAGCCCTCACAGTTTGCGCGGGAGGATCCCTACTAGTGGTTAGCGACTACAATGCTAGCCATACCAGCTGGGGCTACTGAAAGAACTACCGTAAAGGTACGGCAATTTCGTCCTTCGTTCTGGACGAAGGGCTTTCAATTCTCAACGACACCTCTTATTCCACCCGAATCGGATCTAGTGTTCAGCACTACTCAAGAACAGACTTGACTCTCTAAAAATGCGTTCGAGAAAAGCGCTGGACTAATACCACTCACGCATTAGGCAGTGATTATTATATTTTATGCACTCAACTCTCCATATCCTCTTTCCCCCACCCGAAAGAAATCAGGCCAGTGTGGTCGATTGGGATCAATTTCGCCGCATCAGGCAAAACGCCCCAGACACCATAGAAGACACAGAGGCCTGGGTGGCCTCTCACACAGGATGTGGAGTCGGCGACATCCACAATCCCGGAACCAGAGGACACTTCGGCTGCAGATAGTCGTCTTCTCTCTCTGTGGGAAGAACACGCCAGCCTTCAGAAATGCTGGCTGTCCGAAAAGCATAATCGCCTCCTCAGATGCCGAACTACCCTCCTTGTGAAGGAATTGAAACTCATATCAGGGGCCTCGCACACCCGCAGTGGAGACTGTTCTGTGACCGTATGAGCGGTAATCTAGGCCTTAATGACACATGGTCGCTTTTATGTTACCTTCTTGATCGTGGGCACACCAAGGCAACGCAGCGTAAGAATATTACCCACATTTTTCAACAGCTTCCACTAGATGATGACGCCCTCCTTGAGACCTTAAAAGATGTGTACATCTTTACAACCCCTTCCACCCACTCCCTTCATACACCGGTTCTCCTAACGCTGCCCTTGATGAAGAATACTCGTCAGCTGAAGTCAGGACGGCGATGACCGCCTCATGACAACATCAGCTCCGGGGACGGACCGAGTCACAAATCAGATGCTTCGTAACGTGGATGACCCGTCTGTCGATGCGGGCACGAAACTGTTCAACCAATGCTGGCGCACGGGAACTCTTCCGGCCCAGTGGGCACACGCCCGTATGATATTTATATCTAAACCCGGCAAACCAGTCGACATCAAGAATCTCCGACCCATATCTCTCATTTTTTGTCTTGGCAAACTCAGCATGTTGTGCTCGCGTGCCTCCAGAACTATATAGACGACCACAACCTCTTTCCTGACACAATGGTGGGCTTCCGGCCACATCTTTCAACACAGGATGTTATGCTGTTGCTGTCAGAAGATGTTCTTCACCCCCCATCCAAAGCGCATCAGAGCAATGCTTGCCCTAGACCTCACAAAGGCCTTTCATAATGTCCGTCCTGCACACATTTTAGATGCTCTTTCATCGATTCAAGTCGGCTCGCGTGTCCACCAGTACATATCCGCTTATCGTTGTCACCGCACAGCAGAACCGCCATCGATTCCCTCTCATCTCCATCTTTCAAGGCCGGTAGCATTGGTACTCCACAGGGCTCTGTCCTCTCTCCACTGCTTTTTAATATTACCCTTATCCCCGCTGCATACGTCCTCAACCAAATCCCTGCTCTGTCCCACTCCTTATACCCCAATGATATTGCACTGTGCACCCCCAAAGGCAACATTGGTGCCATAGAAGATATATTACAAACCGGAGAAGGCATTGTAGTATCTTTTGCCGCATATGTCTGCTTGGCTTGTTCCCCTACCAAATCGGAGCTTCTCATACTCCGACCTCCTTGACGTCGGACAGACAGAGGCTCTCCTCCCCCTATCTTCGTGAAAGTTGACAACACCTGGATACCAGAAGTGGACAAAATCTGGATTCTTGGTATTCTGATACAAGACAATGGCAAGAATACTGCAACCATCACTAAGCTAACGGTGATGGTTGATTTAAAAATTTGCCTCATTCGCCGCATAGCCAACAGCCATAGTGGCATGCCGAGCATGACCTTAGACGCCTGGTACAAACATTTGTCCTGAGCCGGGTTGTGTACTCGCTCCCCTACCTCTTCATCACGCGGGCGAAGGAAGATAAGGTTAACACCTCTATCCAAGGTGTACAAGGCCGCCTTTAACTTACGCCGCTAGACCTCCAATGAACACCTTCTTCACATGGGCATTCATAATTCCCTGGCTGAGCTCACAAAAGCCAACTGCTCAACCCAGTTGGAGCGAATATCATCTAACCTCACCGGCCGCATCAGACGGCATTCTTAGCGCAAAAAAACTCACACGTACACGAGAGACGGGACTTTGCGCTAAGAATGCCGTCTGAAGCTGAAAACCATCTAGCCCATCTAAAAGTTCTTTTAGACCGGCCGCAACATCCTTGCTCGCATCCATCTCTTACCTCGCGGTCAGTACTCTAGACAACATACACTTCCCCCTTCGATACACCGCGTTCGTAAGGAGCATCCCCTGCCTAAGAATATGTACCCAGAGCGCCATGTCACTAGCCGCAATTCACGCGACATGCTCTTCACAAACACTATGGCTTCCAGCCAGAGACCGTTTATGTAGACGCTGCCTCATACCCCTCCCGCCCTGCGTTCGGCCTCAGCGCTGTCTCCAACTCTTTGCAACTGGTCGCGACCGGTACAACTTTTGCCTCCACTTCACTGGACGCGGAGGAGGTGATGGTTGTCCTCACCATAGGTACTCCCCGAGCCACCGCCATCATTAGCGACACTAAATCCGCCGTACAGAACTTCGCCAGCCGTCGGATCTCTGGCCCAGCCTTCCGGTTCCTCACCTCCCTCCCCCCACCCGAACACCCTATTCAATTAATGTGAGTGCCCGTTCATACGTGTCACCCAGGCAACGAAGCACCTTACTCTTTTGCTCGAGGATACGTTGACCGAGCAGGGGCTGTCACCCCTGGAGAGATGCTCGCCAGCGCATGGTATTATCCTATCACGAAGTTTCTCTCTGTTTCCGAGATCAACGAACCATCTACCCTCCTGTTCCTACACCTCTGCCTAAGCTAAAGCAGGTGACATGGCGCGAGCTATAGTCCTGTACATCCCCATTCCCTGCTTTCTTAGCTTTGATACATCCAGGACTGTTCTCGCCGCAGTGCACCCTGTGTGGGGCACCTAAAGCTGATATTGAACACATTAGGATCAAATGCTCGCAATTCCAACCTCCAGGTACTTGGAAACACTCCGACCTCGAGCGATAGGAGGCTGCGGTGTCCAGCTCTGACCCGGCCGTTCAAAAACGGCTCAGGAACTGGGCTTTGGGAGGTGCTGCGAAGCACCAGCTTCCGGCCACAAAACGCCGCCAAGAGGCTATCTGTCATTAGGATATAATCACATAGGCTCTCAATGTTGAATAAAGGTTTCGCCACCACCAGCACAGAAGCAATGTCGGGTGCAATGACGGCCTACAACAAATACAAATCCGGTGGCAGGCTAGCCCCCACCGCAATTCAGCGGCTATAACGTAGCAGTCCCAACCCCGTAGGGCCACTCAACTCCTCCTCTCCTAAATGGGAGCGCCACTGAATGGAAGTGACCTTTCAAAACACTCGTAATTTTGGCAGATCAGGTTCCAGGAGAGCATTCACTCTGGGGGTGCTTATTTCGAATTGTACAAATCTGCCAGTTTTTAGGGGTTTAGGCGAATCTTCAGGACTGTAAAAGCAATGTAAATACTATTATGTGGAACACTACAACAAAAACAATGAATAGAGCATGGATAAAGAGCACAGTTAAAAGTATCAATGAATACGTTAAACCGCTAGCCGTGTAAAGCCAGTACATGGTGTGTAACCGCGACATTGTTAGTAGGAAAAAGGACGTACGCAGGACGACAATCTTCATTATGGGCCCTGATTTGTCCACAGAAAAACATATTTCTACCACCCGTATTCCAGAAACCTTTTGATTCGTAAACACTGGTCGTATTATTCCAACAAACTTCCTAGTCTCGTTTATAAACCTTGATCCCCATTAACAAGATGGTAATTCGGTCTTCATATGCATTATGCTTCCCTGTCATAATTCATATCTAGTCTTGGTTTTAGGTTCCATGTCCATTCCATGTTGATTTCTTGACAACTATTTCTATCTTTTTCTATCCACAATGGATGCTACGAGATCTTCCTCTCCCATGGCGATTAGTTTCAATATTGTGTCCGGCTATGTCACCGGCGGAGCACGTTGTGTATGCCGCACCCAAATTGCACGCGTGCTGCTCCCACCATTGGGGCTGCTTTTATTGCGTGCTCTTGCTGCTATGTGCAATTAACGCGGAAAACATTCTGCGTTGTTTAGACTGTATAGACCTTCTGTCATGTTGTGCAGGGCGGTTTCTCGTGATTATTTAAAATAAAAGCATGCATGTACATTATGCTTACAATGTCCCTGAAAGCCGGCCTTGGAAGTGAATTTGTCACTGTCTCTGGAGAGCTGTTTTTTTAGTAACGTCGCCATGCATGGTCTAAAATAGGTTCATGGTAAAAATTTGTGGGCACAAACTTTATAAAACAGAAAGCGCACATAAGTCACACGAACACATAGTTACTTCGCGAAATCGCTCCACCTAGCTTGGCTGTACTTACTATTCACGGAGTATTATGAGTCCCGCAATGCCGTTTCTGAGTATTTTTGCTCAAAATGTTTGGTTTCAGAAGAATATTATTTGCATAGAAGCGATATCTTTGCTATCAATTGTTTCAGGAATGTGCGTGCGCATCAATCGGTATAAAATAAATGTCCGAACCGCTTATCTACCAGGCAGTGAATACACAAAGTAGAGCAATTTTTTTGCCATAGAAGCAGAGCAGTAAGGGTTATTCAATGCAAATTTTCATATTTCTCTTCCGCTGTGCATATGGCCTTCACAGCCCTTTTATGCGATCGAATGAAGACTATATATTTCACTATTATTAAAGTATTACGTACCAAAATTAAAATTTTCGGTCAATAAAACGTTTGTGCGCCGAGTTGCTTATCCACTCTTGAAACTTGGGCATTCTTGAAAACGTGAGTATGCTAAAAATCTATTTCTCTCGAATGCGACGCAGTAAATGACCTTCTCATTCACTTGTAAACTCATTTTAAATTTTTGCTAAAGGCGGCTTCGACAAGACTTTGCGCCAGGAACTGAACATGATATTTGAAGTAGTTCTTTACTTAATATTGCACAGCGGAAAACAACAGAAAACCTTTTCACTCTTCACTATTTCTTTGAGCATATATCTTCAAGAGTATATTCTTCAGGTCGTCTGAGGCCCAACAATTTTTCATGAACGAGGGAAATAGCACGCGACAGCGGAAGCAAATTTGCAGCAGAACTACACGTGCAAAGCATGTGTAAAATTGTCTTCCTCCAAAGGCATGTCCGCTACTCACGCAACTCAACGATGGGAGGGATGACGGCTTGCCGGGACAATGGACATCTGGCCTGGGACGGTGTTTTCATAACGCCTGCAACTCCGCTGCGAAGCTGCGGCGCCCAATACGTACCACCAACCATCGGTCTTACGACGCTGTAATAATTTTATTCATATGCTTCTGATTTCCTTCTCTAAAGCCTCCTCCGTAGATATAGCGCCAAAACGAGTTCATCAATTTTGCGTACTGACAATATTTGTGTGCAAACTTAGCACGCTTCTTAAGATTTCAGAGTGCGATTAAAATACGTCGGGTAATATTTATGTTTAAGTTTTCCTCCCCTGCAAAACAAATGCGAAGATTCCCAGTACCTTGGTGCATACCATAGTATTTTGTACTCTTCGTTTGCTGTAAGCATTGCATACGATGGGTTCGAAGCCACTTTACACCAGCTCTCTGCTCGCCCCTCCGCATCCTCCACCAAGCGACACTGTTCATGCTTTTGTTAATTAGCGCAACAATGACATCCCCGAATTGAAAACAATTTAACCAATTATACCAATTTTAGAACAATACTACCAAAGGCCCGTGATTTAGAAAAAAAATGAGAAAGGTTCAACGCTGCTGAACAGAATGTGGAGCGAAAGAATTAGCTGCGGATGACCGAGCGTTCGTCTTCTTCGTATTTTTCTTCTATTTTTTTCTTCTTCTTTGTCTTCGTGTTCTTCGCGGCTATTCACGATCATTCGTGACCGCTGCCGCCGCATGCGCAACGAGCTGAAACCTGGCGTAATGTTGCTTTCGCAACAAAATTTGCGTTGTCACTGTTGTGAGGAACGAACGCGGAGTGTGTTTCCTGAAGGGTTCAGGTGGCAGGGTACTTGGCTGTTCTCTCACTGTTCATCCCATTGTTGGACGTTCCGAAAACACAACAGATGGCATACGCTGCCACCTCTTGCGTCTTATTTCTGATTAGGAGTATTGTGAGGAATAGTGGTGGTGGTGGTAGTGGTTATTTATTGTATATACAAAACGAAAGAACATATGTTTGCCAGCCCCGGTATCTGCTATCTGATATCTGAAGCACCTGAACTAGGGCGGCGGAAATAAATGAATAGCGAGGAAAAGGTAGAGGATATCAAAGAGGTGAGCGATAGGGAGAAAGAAAATGGTAGGTCAAAATGAAAGAAATATGTACACTATGGTACAGTATACAGTAGTTTGCTTGAGGCCCACCCGCAAATGTCTTAGGTCACTGAGCACTCGGTACGTCGGGCGGGCCTCCGCAATAGTTCTGCGTCCAGTCAACTGTTCACAACGCACGCACTTGCACACTGTACGAAACACTGATGGCTGTCGTTGGCAATCGGCCGTTATTGTGCGAAATAGCACACGCGGAGCGTTCAGTCACAGCGCGCACTATCTGGCGTGGTGAAATAGGCGGGTCATCAAGCCCGCCTGTTCGATGTACTCACATAGTCTCACGTGTGTTCGCTCAGGCAACCAAAAAAAATTCCGAGACAGGGGTCGCAGTATTCCAAACTGTTCTCGTGTTTCCAGCACGAGAACACTAAGGTTGAGATGACGTCCTTCTTCATGATCCCGTCTTCAGTGCTTTGTCTAAGTTAAATCACAGGCGGTGACAGGAAAAAACTGAAAGTTTTACAGCACTTGATAAAGCGTACATTCGGTTTGAATGACACATGTCACTTGACTTTACTATGATCGGCAATAATTTGAATACGTGTGAAAAGGTCTTCATAACACATCTGTAATGCCTGCGTACAGAGCTCCAGGAAACAGTACAATGCGTATGTGGTGTGCTATAGAGATGGGTCGCTCAGGAGCGAGCCGGATCTTTTAAGTGGGTCGTTCACGAGAGCGGGTGAGCGGCAGCTTACTAAAACTGAGCGGCGGTTCTTTTCATCAGTCTGCTCTCTCGTTCAGTGATCCGATTCGTGCCCAATGGTTCCTTGGTAGTCGAATCGTCTTGGTGCGATTTCAGCGCCGACTATTACCAATGCGTGAAAGTATAAGCCCATCCCTGCGCGTGAAAGAAATGCGCGGGCGAGGATATTCTTGGAGGCCATGCCTCCCGCCCTTCCTCACAACTGTCGCAAGCATCCCACCGCATCCCCTCGCCTTCGGCTGTCTTTGAAGCCGCTGTTTCAAAAGAGCGAGAATGAGCGAGCCGGCGGCTCATTGAGCGGCGGTTCATTTGGAGAGCCGTCGACTCACTGAGCGGCTGCTTTTTTTGGAGAGCCGCCCATTCAGTGAGCCGTTAGGAACTGTTCCGCCAGAGTCAGGTCTTCTGCTTGCTGCGACATTAGCGCACCTATTAGCAGTGCAAAAAAGCAACCCCAGTGGGAAGGCCGGGTGGATCGAGCCGGCACACAAAGAAAATAAAAAAGTCTGCCATCTGCACGATCCTTCCCATGCCGTAGGCTCCTGTCGGTCGGAGCGCGGTCCACTGCTTTGCCGCGTGTCGAGGCTCTGCGGCGATGACCTGGCAGCCGCAATGTACATGCATGCTGCACGTGTCTGTGCGTGCATGTGCGTGCGTGCAAAGCTGCAGGGTGGTCATAGCCATTTTGTGCGTCTTTTTGTTGATTTCCATGCTTGCTAAGCGTAGTTTTCTTAAGCTTTATTACAGCAAGGCGAATGTCGAATGCATAGCCCTTTTCGCAGCCAGCCCAGCAGAAAAAAAAGAATTTCTGGTTCGGTTACCCGCAAACTCCACCGACTGCAGCGCGCCGTGTGCTCTAGACGGGAAAGACATGCTAAGAGAAATTAAAACCCCTCTTCAAAGCAATGGATTGCCAGCGGTGCGGTTTGAAGTAGACTTCAAAATAAATGAGTCATTGAACAAAATACGGTCGGCGTATTTATGTGACGGCGAAAACAGGAACGTCAAACATGTTTGAATTTGGGGACAGGGGAAGAAACCTGTCGCCATCTAGAAAAAAGACAACGGCAGAAGCCAGGAGGTTGAGAGCTATGGGCCTTCAGAAAAACTGCCGCGACGTTGAACAAAAGGGTTTTAAAAATATATGAAGAGCGAATCAGAGAAAGCAAAAAGGGAAGGGCAGAACTCAAAGAGCGCAATTTAGAAAGGAGACAAATGACTAACGCTCGCTTGAGCTACAAAGCGCGCACTGCATTAAAAAAATGATGTGTTTACAGTGTCAATCAATCAATCTATGAGTTTATTTTCGCATACAATGTACAGCGAAAAAGAGTGACAGAGAAAAAGCTGCTTTTATTGCAGCTTGACTGAGCTCCAGCCACTCAGCAGCATTGACGAACGATGTACCAGTTACGTTTATACACAATTTGACTACAATAATTATACATAATACACTTATACATAATACAAAAAATGAGCATGCAAAATGCATAAGTAAAAAGATGTACCTGATCAAAGAGAGATGAACGTGCGAAATACATAAGTAAAAAGGTTTAAATGAATGTAGACTCAAATTACTAGGACATACATAGTATATGATACCCCAATACATTATATACGGGGACAGTAAACGACACTATATAAAGAGTTCACCAATATCGTTTTGCGACAGTTCTACGATATCAATCTGAAGCGCATCGTACTGATTTAGTAGTGTTGGTAACATATGTTGAGTTATCATTTTACCATAATTAGTTCGTGTTGACGGAACCAGCCAAGTTGACGGATTACGAAAACAATAGTTACTGGAAGATTTTGTTAGTTGGGCGAAATCT
The DNA here is from genome assembly GCA_023969395.1 of Amblyomma maculatum. Lineage (NCBI taxonomy): Eukaryota > Metazoa > Arthropoda > Arachnida > Ixodida > Ixodidae > Amblyomma > Amblyomma maculatum. The sequence continues at coordinate 68,031 of JAJIZL010033348.1, read as the reverse complement.
AAAAATATGCTTCAAGCCCTCCTGAATTCACATTTTCGGAAATATAGGAGGAACCTCGAACTAGTTAATCTGCTTTCTCTGTTTATTTACTATCTATATCGGTCTGTATCATCACTATTTGTATTTATTATTAATGAGCTCACGAGAGGTTCGCTATTTTTAGAGATTGATAGCACCAAGTATTTATTACGAATATTTTTTTGTGTGGTGCATGATGCTCAATGTTATTCAGATAGTTTTGAAACGACAGTATAAGAAATGAACGAAATTCTCTAATGGGGAATTGGTGCACCTCCAGTAAATATGGTGGACTTAAAGAGAGAAGGAATCGCATCTAAAAAACGGATATGGCAGTTTACTGGGATTTAGTAGTAACCACGAAGAGAGATAAATTGGCGACACAGTTACTTCCATAATTGCGTTGAGGACGACGCTTCTTTTCAGATTGAATAGTGTAGTCAATCGAGGACTCCCGCTTCTTGCCGCCAAATATTTCAGCCCCCTCCCCCCCGTAAATTACTCATGCATAGCGCAGTTTGAAGAAACGTGAATGCATTACTTATTAACCGTGTCATGTGTATTTTCACTGATGCCTTTAAACGGTTGCACCAGCACACGATGCACGATCAGTAAGAGTCGGGGTGAATCGTTGGAACAGTAGCGGTCAACGTATGGCGCCATTCTTTGCAAGATCAGTGTCTGAAGAAAGGATCGGAAAGGCTCATTAAACGAGCAGGCGAACTTGGTCTCCAAAGCCAAAGAGAATCACTGTTCACTTTCATTAACTTTTGCTCAGTCGTTCTTCAATAAGAGCGATTGAAAAGACAGTTGAAGACGAGGACGGTGCAGTGCTCTAGCGGGAGAGTTGCGACTATTACGGGGAAAGGCAGGAGAGCAGTTGATTTGCCTAACCGCTAACAGAAGTTCTGACGTCGCGCTCGGCCACCCGGCTTCAAGGGAACGGTTGCGGAGGTTGAACGGGCGCGGATCACCGAAAAAGAGAGAAAGTGTGATATAGCCGGCTTTCTCTCTTTCTAATAGAAACACTGCTCGGTCTTGAACTACCCAAACTTAAGTAAGCCGGTGAGCCGTTCAAAGGAGCCGGCTCAGTTCGGGCAAAGTGGCTCACTTTAGTGAGCTGAGCCGTTCTGAGCCGTTCACTAAAGTGAGCCATATTGTCCATCTCGAGTGGGATGCACACAGACACATACAAAACGATAGCTCTGTCTGTTTGTTAAGGTCGCATTCTGTTGTTAGTAATGACACGGTCATAAAACAGCAGCTGCTAAATTCTGAATTGTAATTTTTCGCCCTTTACTACCAGCAACCATGGCACTATTTCCTTCAGCAGTGTTCAACGCTGTTTCGGATTACTGTGAACGGAAATGAGATTAGGTCGGCAAAATCACTGTATGCAAAAATCAGCCAGCATCCAATATTCTGATAAAAATCTTGGCCATTGTTGGTAATGAAGGAAGCTCACATTCATTAGCTGGAATTCGACGAGTTCATACGGAGCGGAGAAAGCACTTTTTCCACGCTACAACCGTAGGAATTCTCAATGCTACCTCTACTTGCTGGAAACGTCGTTTATCACGCTATGCCTCCCTTAACACAGCCCTATTTGGAAATGACAATGTAATGTACTGATTGGCCATCTATTGACGATATACGATACTTACGTAAACCGTAAACACGAAGTCTAGTGTAATTCATCGACTGCCGTGACAACTGTCTTAATTCACTCCTTCTCTACGAGTAGAATCTATCAATCCCTGTGCGACCTGCCGTTCCGCTGTCCCCGTTCCACGGCTCTTGATATTTCTACCCAAGTGTCAATCAGAACTCCCGTTGGCTCTCGCACATTCACTCTTTAATCTCCCCATTCTCGCTCACTCTGCGTCTTTTCAATTCTGTCACGCAATCCTCACTCTACTAAAATTTTAAAGTTGGATACCTGTCTGCTCATTCTGTTTTTCCCATAACCTCCACGATTAAAATGAAATGTCTGATAATGTTGCAATAATGCTTCTTGTATTGTTCAGGCACGAGATGGGCTCTGATGATCGCCCTTTAGAACTCTTAACATTTAGTCTTCTACTCTTTCTGACTGCCTAGCTCAATTTTTTAAGTTTATTTTTTTGTTCTATTACTTGCGAGTCACAGCAGAGAAAAGCTGCTTGTTAATGCCTGCTGTGAAATTTTGCAGTATCAGTTTCCTGGTTTACAGTATCAATTTTTTTCACAGGCCGCATCGAGATAACGCAATTTCTTAAATAATTACCTTTTTCAGATTTAGCTGCGATCATCGGTACTTGCACAAACTGGCGTTTGGACCATTTGCTGTCAATCATTTATGAATTACACAGCCTCGCATTGACGAATTTTGATGCCAGACATTACAGGGTTACCCCGCGTGCAACCTGCGAGTGCCTAGTCTTTGTAGTCGCTGCCATAACATAGATGATAATGTCGCATTTGGTCGCATTGTTTTTAGGACTCATAGCATATTGCATATCACGAGCGTTGTAGTCACAATTATGCGATTTTATATTCTTTATGTACACATGAAAATATGTAGTAAGCGCAGTGTGGGACATTTTCTATAAACGAATCGTGCTCTTGAAATAATCGTTACCTTGTCAATACAAATTCATAGCTGTTGCAAATGCTATGGAACTGCCAGTATATCATATTGTGGACAGAATGCTGCAGCGTAATCTGAGCAATATTTTTGTTGAATCAGATATTAAATTTCAACACATGTGCCTAATTTCTCAATAAAAAAGGCTTGAAGATCCTGCAGGCGAATAGAGGCTATAAACGTGGTATAGTGGGGAATATTCATTCAAAAATTTACTGTAACCTCAGTCGATGCGTTGAGCAGTTGTTCAGGTGGACGGCATTGTCTATGTCAAGTGGCCTTAATAAAACAGCAGAAAGAAGCCCACATCCAGAGAGATTTGTATTTCCAAATTCCTTTTGTGATAACACGAAAAGACATGCGTGCTTCTGCAGCCTTGTTCAATTTTCAACGCTCTGCTTTGCTTGCCTGTTTTCTTCTCTTTAAAGGTGTGGCAGCATTTCAGGATACACGAAATTTTCTTTTTCAGGTGACCCGTTTCCCTTTACGCCTGAAGAAGATAGTGAAGAAAGCGAAGAAAAATCTCCCAGAACAACTCCTATAATTAGAGAGCCACGTTCACTAGACGACGATAGTATGTATGAAGACTCTACTCTGCGTTCTGTTTTTGGCTGGTAACACTCGTGTAGAAGCAAGGTGTTGCATCATGACCGCTACCAGAAATATACAATATTTTAACAATTTGTAACAATCAAGGTTCTTAAATTCTGTACAAAAGCAAGATACGTCATGAAATGTTGTGCCGAAAATAATAAATTCATGTAAATTAAATATTACGTTCATTGCCCTGAACAATTTGACGAGACATTGCAATGTCAGCGAGTGCTAAATCTCTCTAAACATGCTAAAATGTAAATACAGGTAACATTGCGTGAGATGTGTCGGCCTTTAGTTGGCTGGAAAAAATCATATGGTATGAGAAATTAAGAATTTTGTGTTAGTAGTTTTTGGAGCGCATAGTTTACGCGCACGCAAAAAGGGGCTCAACAAGAAGGTGGTATAACAACAGGAAGCGACAGCTAGAAAAATTTAGATCGAAATTTTTGCCTCAGATTGGAAGCTTAAGGCATCCAGGAAAACATGTGCATTAAAGAATCCTGGACCTGTGTAATTATTCTGTTGCGAATAATTTTCTGCATTTTATAACTGAAAAATCATACAGCAGTAATATTTATTACACGACATGAACGTTTTCCATGTTCGTATTTGCTTTAGGTCGCCCATCAAAAAGAACCACATAACCTTTCACCAATAAAGGCTCTCTGAATAAGTACAAATAGCCCAACTGTGAAAACCTAGACGTTTATAATCACCCAGGGACATTCCATTGACCTCGTAAGCTGTGCAGGCTAGAAAACCTGAACACTGAATAATAATTATCTGTAACTTGTTAGGTGCTCCAGTGCAATGCATGCGTTGATGACACGGGCTTAGAATGGGTTTAATGTCCTACGTCAAAAAAGTTTCCGCTATAAAATGGTTACAAGAGGTACTGTTATCTAATGAAAACAATGACTTTTATCTGCATTCTGGAATATTTTTACTCGAACTTTCAAGCTTATAAATACTTTTTTTTCTCAAGTGGCTAAAGCACTGCGAAGAATTACGAGGATATGAATTTGTGACTCGCAACTTTGGGTTTAGAAGTCATCTCTCAAGAATATTGTGGCGGGATAGCGTGAAAGTTTGTCTACGGTAAAATTGAAAATAAGCGTCTCTCTTTCTTTCTTTGTTTCTTTGCTTCTTTCTTTCTTTCTTTCTTTTACCAAAATTAAAAACAAAAACGTGGAATACCCGGAAATGTGGCGCAACAACACAAACACATGCGAATAGACACAACACACGCGCACACTACCAACTGTAAAATGGATCTGAACACACTTCCTCTTCACCACTCCTCTTCTACTACTATCTCCTTGGCAAAAAAGAGGATGATGAGAAGATGCACTTGGGTGTAGAAGAAGAGGGGTGGTGAAAGGGAAATGTGTTCAGATCCATATTGCAGTTAGTAGTGTGCGCGTGTGTTGTGTCTCTTCGCATGTGATTGTGTTGCGCCACATTTCTGGGTATTATGCAGCACCAACTAGCCCCTCAAGCTGTTATTTTAAAACACGTGGAAAATGTTTTCATTCATTTCATTTCATTTATTAATACTGTCAGCCACCATAAGTGGCTGTAACAGGAGTGGAAAATACAAAACGAAAAATGAGCAAAATAGAACACGATGAAAATCAATAGTCAATCAAAAATTGTCTCTGAATGCACACACAAACAAAACTAAAATGAATTAAGGTCTATTCACACTTGCGACTAGATGAGGTCGCGCGACTGGTAGTCGCGCGACAAGAGGAGAGGAGCTATGTTCACACTTGCAACTGTCGCCTTCTCGAAAAACGAGTTGGGAGTAGGAAAGCTGCAGGGCGATGATAGCGAACGTCGGTAGCAGCCGCTTGCAGACACTTGAGCTTTTTCAGGCGAGAACGCCGACGATGAATAGACGGTGTCAATATAAAATGTTGCGCCTGCGTGGAAAACCCATTGCTCAAAAGTTCATAGTACTTACCGGATAGTCCGAATATCTTTCCAATCTCCTCCCAGACCATATCCTTCTCCCTGCCTTTGAATTCCAGATGCCGTTTGTTGAAAAGGTAAGGGTATTCTTTAACTGCATTGAGAAGGTGCTCGATCGAGTACTCCGGGACCTCGCTGATTGGTGAAATGGTTTGCGACTAGTAGTCGCGCGACTAGAAATTCGAGCAGTGCCCGATCGGCCCACGGCAGTCGCTTTTCGACCGATGCGACCATTTGCGACTGTCGCTTTTCGACCAAAACGGTCGCGCGACCGCTGCTAGTCGCAAGTGTGAACGGCCTTTACACAGAAATCGGAAACAACAGCCATCCTACACAACAGCAATATAACCTCATCATCCTGTGGTAGTGCCATAGATGAATTTTCTAAATGGCGTACAAATTCACATAATGATGATGATCGAACAGCAGAATCGGGAAGAGAGTTCCAGTCCTTACAAGTTCGCGGGAAATAACTAAACTTGAAGCAATTATTTTTTATAGCCGGCAATGGAATGAACCTACTATGACGATGCCTTGATGTCTCATTAGTTTTGATCTCAAAGTTGTCTGATTTATTAATTTTCAGATAATTATTGATAATGAGGTAAAGAGTTTTTAGTCTTTCATACCTGGTTCTGCTTTCTAACATTGGTAGTTGAGCTTGTTGGCAGAGGTCTGTTGAAGAATGGTTAGGCGCTATTTATTATATATAAACCTTGCAGCGAGCCACTGAATCCTATCTAGCTTGTGAATGTTAGTGGCTGTGTGAGGATCCCATACTACTTTGGCATATTCTATAATTGGTCTGACTAGGGTTTTGTCCGTTTCAATATCTTGCAAGCCGGCGTGGTAATTTGCGGTCTACATTTTGTAGGTTGAATTTTCGGGAAACATTTTTATAATAATGTTTTCAGCAAACAGTAATGGTGCAACCCGAATTTTAAAAATGTAGGTGTCAATCCTGCCTTAGAGTGATCGGGCCAGCCGTACAAATATTTTTCATGAACCCAGCTAGGGGAGAAAACTGTGAAAAGGAAAACTGATATAAAGTATGCCTTAAAAGAAATATTTTTTAGTCTGATGCGGGTTTGAGAAACGTGCATTTATTTTAGTCGACTTATGTTAGGTGCAGCCGCTAGTACGTATTTCTAACAGTTACTGTATTGAGAGTCTAAACAGTTATCAACTCTATTCATGCATTGAAGTTAAACCACACTTTGAGTCATTCATGTGGAGCTAAGTAAAGTTACGAATTGAAAAATTGGTGGGTGCAACGACTTTCTAGTTTCAAGGATAGGTTGAGATGTTGAAATAAATTTAAATATGAAACTGTCTATAGGAGGGAAGAGATCTCTGCAGCTTTCATGTTTACGATCTTCAGTCTCCCATATGGTGCATTTTCTTTCTTTTTCTGCGTTCCACTGATCAAGCCAAACTCTACGTAAACCAAGTGGAACGGTTTCCTGTTGCATACGCTACCGGGAGATGCGTGCTACTGGGTAAGGACCTCTTTTCAATGCTCTTGTTTTAGAATAAAACACCAAAATTCTCATTAATATGCTAAAAGCTACTCCGTTCTTAGTTCTCCTAAAACTACCGCTTTCATTAACGCTCGTTTATTGTAAGTGCGCGAAGCGGGCATTGCATCAAGGCAGGTTTAAGTATTTTTAATATGCACGGCTGTATACTGAAAGGAGACGTTACCAAGATCCTTTCAATTTTGCAAAAAAATATTGAAACAAATTGTCCATATTACCAACACTGCAAGGAATGCTGCAAAATATCGATGTCTAGATCGCATAATAACTCAGGAGAAATTTGTAAATCCTAATGTAAACCCTCCCACTAGTAGCGTTTTGCCTTGAAGGTTTGTTTCTACCACACATCAATATGTGTGGTTCTTAGCTGTGGAGCTATACACTATATCGAAGATAATTTAATTGCTCCTGTCATCTGAGCAATACTAACACGCATCAAAAGGCCCCAAAACAGCTTGAATTGTACTTCTTTCAATCAATACGGTGCCCAGCATAATAAAAGTGTCGCTCCCGGATTTTGCAGTACACAATTAACAATATTGTCATTAGCCCTCCAGTGCCCAGCATACTACCCGAATAGCATCTGCTGGATTCAAAGGCTGGTGCAGAGTAAGTACGTGTTCGCCCGAAGACGTACCAGACGTGTTGGGAAGCCGGTCAAAATGGGGAGTAATTCGACGGTGTTTGGTTTGATCAAACTGCCAGCAAAGCTGAAGGACAGGCTCACCGGTGGTGCAATCTTTGCACAGCAAGAGAGTAAATGCGTCGTCCACAATTCCCTTCAGGATATAGCCCGCCTTGTTACTCTCTGATATGGCTGTCTACTTTACGGTACAGTGCTAGGACATCTTGAATCTATTGCACGTACGACTCGGTAGTTGACTGCGCTCAACAAGCAAGATCTCTTTTTAAGCTTAGCTTGCGTCCAATTGATTTTCCGAAAAAATACTTCGGCTTCTGTTTGAAAATGTCCCATGACGTTATGTCTTACTAGTAGTCTCGTACCAGACGTGCGCCGTTCCCGCCAGGTAGACCGTGGTATTGGAAAGCATCACAGGAGCTTCCTAGCTATTGAGCGTGCTTAGTCGCTCATACATTGAGAGCCTGTGGTCAACATCGAATTTACCGGTGCCACAAAAAGTGCCGGTTTCCGAGGCTGTGTCATGACAGCAGTTTGAGCTGTTATTTCCGCTGCGGATGGGGATTTGTCGAGAGGCATAGTTAAAGACCGAAGCTGGCAGCCACTTCGAAGCTCCAGGTTGTGGGTCTGGGATAATATGAACCCACACACTCCACCAAAATGTTACGGGGCACTCCTGAGCAAAGAGTCCCTTAAATGTCATTAGGGCGACAGAGACACCAGTGCACAAACACACAACAGCTCCAGCCTCAGCCTAGTCGTCCTTCCAGCCAGTGTCCAAGAGATCTTGCCATCAAAAAATATTGTTTTTTTTTTGCCTCAAGCACTAGTCATCCTTGTACTTTAATGCATACTGTGCCTCCAAGCACAGTATTTTGGATTCTGGAACTTGAAGAAAGTGATATCCCTTATGCCATGCCTACCGGCAATGCAGGAAAATGGTGGTTCAAACGGCACTTTGTGCCTTACATAATAATGGTTGAATTGAAGCAATTGCCATATGGATATGATTCCCTCAGGAAATATACTATGAATACAAGTACAATGAATTATTAACTACTTTGACGGCGTCCCGTATGGGAACAAAATTGGGATCGCGTTCGGCTACAGCTTTTTTCTTACACATATTTGGATTATTATGGGTGTAAATAGGCGGCACCCTGCTTTTGCAGGTGCCGCCTCCATCGATTGTCGTGAAGCGGCATCGCGTAGTCACTGCTGCATTCGCTGAGCCTTAGTAGCAGACGACACGTCGCAAGCTAGGCAGTCGTGCGCTGGAGGAGGAGGAAAGACTTTTATATTTCCTTATCTTCCTGAGTGGAGCCCCACTCCAGGGCCTCAATCCTGCACGCCGCCAGAACAGCTGTCGCTGATCATGCGGGTTGGGGCTGATAACGGTCTCAGGAAGGAATACATGCATACCAGTCCGTAAGTTCATTAGCCACTGCAATTATCTCGGCCCGCTCGATTAGCCGGCGTTGTTCGGTCAGCTCCGTACGGGACAAGGAATCATCCCAAGAGGAGAGGGTGGAGTGAGGTAGAGGAGGAATGCCGCCTGGTGGTTTTGGGCAGGCCCAAACAGAGTGATGTTGTGTAAGTCTGTGCTGGCATGCGGGGCATTTTTCTTGGTAGCAGTTGGGGAAGACCAAATGTTTGCGATACAGATTTGTATACGTGTAAGTCTGCAGTTTTCGCCATGCCACAGTTTCGGCCTTGGTGAGTTTTGGGTGCTGTGGTGGCAGTCTTCTTCTTTGTGTACGGTTATTTACTGCAAGATGGGTGCAAGACTTTAGAACTGTGCTGGCGTCCTCTCTGTCTGCTTCCCGCTCCGCTTCCGTCTACAGCGCCCGGAAGTTTGCTGCTCGGGCGAGCGCGTGCGCACTCTCGTTGCTTGTAAGTCAAGGAGGGATCAGGGGTCCAAACGACTTTAACAATTGTAAAGGTATTATAGTGCATAGGTGAGAGCATGCCTCAAGCCTCCAGACATACTGTATTCTTCGCGAAAGTGCGACAGGCAGCTTGTGATTTTGTGATTATTGTATATGTCGGACTGGTGTGATGTTTGTCATGTGTGCTCACGTGGTGTATGAAGGCGACTGCTACCACTATGGCGGTCTCCTTAGCCGTCGTGCTCGAGGTTCTACCACGAACGGAGCCCGTAATCTTAATTGAGCCACTGGCGTCCGCAATAGCTAAACCCATAGCGTCTGTGCACAAAGGATATTTTGCCGCGTCGACAAATAAAACAGTTTGGACACTTCTGTACTGGCACAGGAATGTCTTGACTCTAGCAATCCTACGACCAGCGTGGAGTTCGTTGCGGATATTCTTCAGGACTGGCGCGATCCTGATATTTGCTGCCAGTTTGGACGAGATGGCGGGGTACCTCTGTTGCAGCGGTGTTGTCAGCTCCGGGTAGCCTAGTCTACGCAGAACAATCCGGCCCACTCTAGTGTCTCGAAGGCGTGTGAGCTGGCCGGCCCTTTGGGTATCTGTCAGGTCTTACGCGGTGTTGTGGTCGCCAAGCTGAAGCAGGTGATGCGTCGAGTTCTGGTTTCTCAGGCATGCTTGTAAGCCCGCTCTCAGTTGCGTAGCGTTGTGTTATTTCGATTTCTTCTTGAAGGTTGTCTTGGATTTGGCCGTCAGAGCAGTTGGTGACCCATAACGTGATGTCATCTGCATAGAGCGCATGATGCAGATCAGAAATTGTTGACAGCAGCGGAGGAAGGCCAGCAATCACCACTTTGAACAACATGGGCAACAACACCGAACCCTGTGAGAGGCCTCTATCAGTGAGGCGTATCGGTTCAGAGCGTACGTCTCCGATATCCAGGGTAGCAGTTCAATCCATGAGGAAAGCCCTCACGTAATGTGACCTCAAGGCCCGCCAAGATGGTATCATGCGACACGTTCACGTGTGAAGAATCAGCTGGCCCGTTGCAGTTTTGAGGTTTTTCTGAAGCACCAAAATGCTGATATTTTAGATTTCTTATAGGATTATCAACCTGAAAAGGCTACCTCTGCTGTTTAGAGTAGGTTACTTCAAGAAAAAAGTATCATGCCTAAAAGAATCAGCACATTACCACTGCAGGCCATGCTTAATTTCAGATACAGTTTTGTGAAAGCACTATTTAAGAAATTGCCTTTTACGCTTGTGGTCTTCGATATAACAGTTTTATTTATTTTTACTAATATGACCCTTTCTATGTCAAATCAGGCGATGATTCATTACAGTTCCACCAGGAGTGTTGTATTACTGCAGTTATTGCCATGTGTGTTAAATACAATATCCAACTGACATACAAGGACGATAAACAGAAAGTCCACAGAGTGACGGCTTCGTGCACAGTATTAGTAATTTAGCTTCTAATTAGGTGGTGACAGCAGGTACAAGCGTGAAGTACAAAAAAAACGGTACTCCGCGTGTAGGCATCGAGCTCATCTGATCTGATGGCAACAGCAACAGCTTCGTGTGCTTTCATCATGGCATGAAGTAAACCATTGCTCCTATAGATTCGTCCCTCAGACAATAAAATATTTTAGTCATTCAAACGCTGATATAGACTGCGGCATCATTAGCAAAGAAAACAGTCGGCAGAAAAGATTTTGCTCACTTTATGATAATGTAAGCGAGCAGCTGTGTCTTATGATGAACCTTGGAATACTTGCTTTTCCGATGTCGGTTGCAGGCCTGAGCACATGTCATGCATTGATTAGTAAACTCCATTCATTGTTTCATCAAATGCTGAATACTTTTTCTATGTTAAACATGAAGTATCTAATAAACATATCCCTTTTTCCATTTATTTGACCACACCCTTCATCCATCATAACATTCCTTTTATGCCCTGAGGCAATAAACGTCGCAAAAAAAAAAATATCACTGGCTTCAACTCATACATTGCCGAGAATTCAGTCAGCCACTACCAAGCATGTCTGACCAACTTTAGATAACCTGCGTTTAATCTGCGGCCCCAAGCAACCACCGGTCACTCCCGTCTGGCCCCCATGGTTGACGCGTATAAAAAATCGCCGCTCTTAGTCGTCCACACCGAACTTTGCCAGGCCCGCCTAAATGTACTTCCTGCGTCAGAAGATCGTTGTGTCATCACACATCAATCAAAAGATTTTCTCGTCATCTTTTCTGGAATAAGGCAATAGTAGAAACAACAGGAAAATATGACAGCATTAAACTAAGCCTAGCTTTTCGCAGCTCTAGCTGGATCGAAAATAAGGCGCGGATGGTGTAACACACCCTAACAGTCCTGCTGTCGCCTCGTGTTCAAAGCAACTGTAAAACAATTGCTATAGTTTATATTCGACTAAACCTAGTGTGAAGCAATAGCTGCAACATGGTTACACATGGTAAAGCTCTTCATTGAGAAACTAGAAAGAGGACATTTATGTGTTTAACACGGCTACCATCCCGTCCTTAGGGGATTAGACCCCGAGGGGAGACTATCGCCTTAGTTGTTGGCTGGTAGTTCTTCAATCCTGGTAGCATGTTCGGCCAGCCGAAATATTTCTCTTTGGGCTCTTGATCCTGAGCTTCGCAGGGAGGTCGCCGAAGTGCCTTTTGGTATATTTTCACTCTGCCTATGAACTGGTGATCCCCCTGTGAACCCAAAAACAAAACGGTCCTCTTCCTTCCATTTCTCCCGAATTGCGCTGTCCGGCCGTTTTTTCAAATGTCTTAAGAGAGCGAAACCATCTCTGCGTTGCATTTAACATGTGTGCTCTGACCAATAACAGGCGAACGGTTTTTGTTTTAATTTTCTTGCTCACCGCATTACCAATGGGCGGCATGGATGCAACCGTAAGCTGGCAAAACAAAACGCGAAAAGGGACGGTCGCTCAGGAAGCGTAACGTTTACACTCAAGGGGTCCCCTGTTTATGTCTTCGCTCGTGCGTGCCAGGGGTGCCGTTTAAAATGCGATTCCTTCTTGGGGTTCGTACACTCAACCGGCCAGTAATGTACGTTTTCGGCGAGTACAGGAGAAGGGGGGGGGGAGGGGTACGGCGCAGGCACGAGACAGTTCTCGCGAAAGCTCTGTTGAAACAAGGAGCATGCACTGTGACAGGAGCTAGTTCTAGTTTTCATAGTTATATATTTCCTCTACCATAAATATGCTTACATGCACACATGAGGCGCTGGCCGACAAAACAACATATTTCGCCGAAACGTGACAAACTTGGGCTTCGTGACTCTACAAACGCGTTCTTCTCGCCCTCTACTTCGCCGATCTCTATTCACCAGAAGCCGCTCATTACAAAAATAGTTTACCTTACAAGGCCAGTCTAGTTTGTCCTCGATGCGGCGGAGGGCTATGCATCCTTCTGTATAGTGTTCAAGCGGCGGTAATTTAAAATATTATTTGTGGTTTAGATCTTGTTAACAATAGATCAATTACGAAAGAAACGGCGGAAGCTTCCTTTGCCTGCTACATAATTCCTCTATCATGCCCTATCAGCGTGAGTTGCTACGTTATTGGAGACACTTCAGCTAATCTGTTAAAGGTATGACGCGAAAGCCTAAGCTACCAGCCCAAGTATAAAGTCATGCTACAATCAAGCCGTATTAAACTTGGTTGCATGTCGTAGTGATAACAAGAATGCAAACGGGCCTGGCAAGCTAATTTTGATATCACCTACCCATGTGAAAGGAGCGACAGAGTTGGCAGCTCCTGCCCGTGGCATAGGGGTAACGTAAATTGAAATGTCCTGGAAGGCTGATTTTTAATTGAGGAGACCGTAGCTACTTCTTTTCACAATATAGCTGCGGCCGCCCGAGGCCTTGAAACCCTTACCGCAGTGTAGATTTCGCTAGAAAAAGAGCGAAGTGGGCCGATTCCTTCAGCAGAACGACTGGTATGACCCAGGAGCTATTAGATTACCGGATCCTATCATCATGAATCACTTTGTCCAGTTCATCGCGAATTCCCTGGTTTTCTTGGGGCCACACACGGTAGGGGCTTTGGCGTAGAGGACGGGCGTCTTTGTCCGATGTAAGTCGCTGCTTCTTAATGCTGAAAACCGTACCGGGTGTAGCTTTAAAGGAGGATGTTGAGGTGTTTGGCTACAGTGCTGAGTGAAGTCAACTGTGGACAGATATATCTTAATAGCTGCATTATATGCTGTTAGGTGAGGGAGGATGAAAACCTATCAGATGCATCCTAGCTTGTTGAGGGACACAATCCTCTTGCATTTGTTAACATGTCAATACTCGTTCGAAGCAGTTGAGCTTGTCCATTGAAAAAATGGGTCACACCACTCCTGAAACAGAGTCCTGCTGCTGAACCAATTCGGTCTTTCTCGACGACATCATCTGACCGGATTATATATCTCGAGTGCATGTGTAAATATACAATGACACTTGATAGAGGTGGTATGCACTACACTTCAGTGAATACAATAACAGCTTAGTGATTTAGCAAAGCTTTCGCAGTAGTTATGGCTTTGTGCGTCAACAGCTTTGCAAAATTTTAACAAACCACGATTATCTTTGGATGTTCACTACAAACCACTTAGTTGATATAGTGTCGCTGAAGCCTTACTGCAGGCCTTGAAACAGGTTTTTACGTGCATTTTGGTTGCTCTCGAAGGGCATAACCTTGAGTGCTGAATACGTTTTCCATCGGTAGTGTGGATCAGCAGGGAAATCCTAAGAGGTCTTCAGCGCCTTGAGCTCGGCGAATAACCATCTTCCTATAAATCAGTATTAAGCTGCCGTGTTGTCTAATACAGTAATCTTGCGACTTTCCGCCGTTACTACAAGGTCCCTTTTTGCCTCCTTCCATTGCATGGCGCCCTTCGTGTCCTATCTTCAAGTGGTCATATATTCAATTAGCATCTGAGGCATGCAATTGACGTTTGACTTGGACGCAGTGTAACTTTGAAGAGTAGGAGTGTCATCTTCGAGGGCTTGTTATGGAACGTCGGTGGAATGTCGTGATACGTCGGCACTCGTCGCAGTTGGCGGAATATCTACGTTTTTCTCTGTTAAATAGTCTCACCTCTTAATGAGGCTCTGTTTATTTCTCCGCTTTGAGGGCTAGGATGCTTTTTCGCACATGGATTTGACTCGGCTACAAAAATCTGTCCCTGAATAATGGTGGGTATTGGGACAGGCATCTCGGCGAAGCGTGGTCTCCCCTGCTCAGGAAGTCGTCGCTTTCCTGCGGACGCCCATCAGGACTGGTGTTTAGGGCACAGATGACGAACCTGCGGAGGCCAATTTGTATGTACGGGCTGTAATGAAGACTGTACGTCCCAATCGCAGTGGAGGCACAGCAGTCAGTAGCTCAAAGCATTCCAGGCGTCGCACTCTCTTGGGGCACTAGGCCCGGACCGCTCATATGTCGGGGCTGCTGGAACATACGGAGTCCCATGGCATCAAGCGTAGGTCACCGCCAGTGTTCCTAAACTTTAGTTATAAGGAGAATAAGGCTCAGCAGATATTAGCCTTTAACAATTCAGCTCAGTATTCTATTCCAATTACCCCGGTTATAGCTTCAAGACTATTCAGGCAAATACGGCCAACGCTGTGTGCGTGCGACACTTTTTAGATATTGAGATGATAAAAGGAAGGATGTAGAATTCCGCTACAGATCTCGGCGCCTGGCTCCGCCTCAGTGCTTTGAGGAACGTTTTTTCTATATACCATGTTATGATTGTTGGAGAGAGGAAAGGGAATAGGTTTTCTGTTACGTAATGACTTCTTCAGAATGGGAACAGGCTGCTGTGGTTGCATTGTGAGGAGTGGGGCGGCATATGTGTGTTAAGCTTAGGATGCATACAGTCACGTGGTTCTGTGTCTTTTATTTCCTCAAAGTTGAGCAGCTTGAGCGCATAGAATTGGCTCTGTAGACATACCTACATTAGGCAGCGTACCAGGTGCTGCCTAAAACGTATGCTAAATGTATTTTTCTCAAAGGCAGCGCTGCGTAGTGATTGCTTGTGCGAACCTCCATGCTTACAAAAGTCTTTTATAACATATCCGGTGCTTCGTTGAAAAGGCCTTGAGATTTGTTAGACTGGCGATTTCCAATAGCAGGGTACTTTATTCACTGCTGTCGGCCCCTGGTAATGATGTTGGAAGATATTACGTATATTGGCAATTGTATAACAGAATATGGGACAAGGACGCACGGATGTTCTTTGACAGTTGCGAGGTAGTAAATAAATTCTGGCACTGAGAATATGTCTTCAATTTAGGCTCTTATGCGTCCTGGTACCCCTACATTGGGTCTCAGTTTAAGCCTGGTCAGAGGTTTGAATGCAGTCAGCATAATACGCACTGAGACAATGGGTCTCGGGATTTCACGGGACTTATTTAGTTGTGCATTGGAGGGGTGTGCACTCAAAAGCACCGCTTCAAGGTTCCCGGTAAAATGGCAGGCTGCCCACAATTGTGTAATACAATACATGGCTGTATAAACCACCATTATAACGGTAACAATAACAATAACGGTAACAATAAGACTGCCACCACGAATAAAGTTACTTTAAGCTCAATGCAGTGTTGACAGTAATACCGAAAGAGATTCACATGGCTGGAAGACTACTTGAGGTTTGACTCAAAGATTTTTTTTGTGGTAGGTGCAATGGGTAGCGCTACTATTTAGTTTCGTAGTAAAGGTAACTGAGGCCACTGGCATGGAGTATTCAGGGAGTTTGATAAGCAAGGGTGTGAAGGAGTAACGGATGTCACACCGATGTTATAGCCTCCAAAGATATACATGGATGCGATTCGAGGAGGCTGATAGTTGCATTGCTGTGCAAATAGGAATGGGGCTTTCGTCCACATTAAATTCGTGCTACAGTCAGATAGGGCGGCATCTCGGCAGTGACCAGCAAAGCATAAATCTCAAATAAAAATTACACCTCTAATGAACAGTGGGAAAGTGAGGTCGTCAAATTTAAGGTAATTGTTGCAAGAAGTCCATATCATTGGACTCTTTTAACTATATTATGTGTGCATGAACGCTTTAACCAAACACGAGTTTTTTTGCTCATGGGAATGGTTTCTGATTTAAAACAGTAGCTGTCGTGTAAAAGGCCCGATAAATTGATAATACTAACCAACGCCTCCGTGCCCCATTTGGTCTATTTCACATCACCATAGAAGATATCAATATTTTAATGTTTCAGGTGCAATTTCAGGCGCCTTGTGGCAAATGTTTCGAAAAAAAAAATTGCAGCACACTACCCTTACTTCGTATGTCAGACACATTACTTACCTAAGTATGGAAGGAAGCATACACTTTCAGGGAACAAACCAAGAATATTAAGGAAAATGATGCGAGGTTTCATGCTTCAAGCAATGTTGTATCTCGCCGCTGTATGCCAATCAGTGCGATCTATGCGTGTAACTATAGCGGACCGCACGCCTCAATATGTTTGCGATCATCCTTGAAGGCTTCGCTTCAGCATCCACATTGTCTTTCAAAGTTAGACTTGACCAATTTGGTATTGTATAATAAATGTACTAGACCGTTGCCTTATATTTCTGTTCATGGGGAAGGAAATAATTACGGGTGAAGTCGAATATTGTGTTCTCTATCTCTATATGGTTAGAACTACACACAAATGCTTAAATGTTTATTTTTTCAGACGTGATAACATATTAAAACTTCCTTGTTCCCAAGTAGCTGGAACTGGCCAAAGCATATACTAAATCAATGTCTTAGACTCTACACTAAAGCGCATCCATTCATAGGAACCAAAAGGCTAAAATTCTCTAGTCTGGTAGCTAACTCATATTTAGTAACACATATCCAGATTTCAAGCTTAGTGATATGGGTGTAATTACTACTAGTTTTGGGTTTTACACACAAGTAGCAAACTTGAGATTTTGTCAAGGATCATTACTGTTTTCTATTTCCGGAAAGAGTTGGGATATTAAATATTAGACTTCAGAAAAAGTATAAATTTTAAATTTACGAGTAGACATTTATTTTTGTCATGCGCCTTTATATTTTGCGCATGTTCATTGCACAAGCTGATATATAATATATATAACAAAATGGGGGGGGGGGCTCTGTGCGACAAAAAGGCAAAATACAAGACTTCGGTAGCTAAAACACCTATTTTGCTCTTGTTATGCTAGAACTGTGCTTGAACTCTATTTGGGCACTTTTCTAGCATAACGAGAGCAAAATAGGTGTTATGCTAGAAAAGTGCCTGAATAGCGTTCAAGCACAGTTCTAGCATGAAGCAAGTTCCAGATAAATGTGTTTAAAATTACGCGCGATATTTCTCCTATTGCAGGAGATGGAGAGTGCACACTTTGGATTACCGCAGAGAATGTGCACAATCCTCCAAACGAGTGCCTTTTTGCAATGTTAGCATTATGTGGGAAGGTGGCATACAACGCCTACTTGCACGAGCTGGACACGTGCAGAGGATATGGAGATCTCTTCAAGGACCCATATCCGTCGACAACGTTAAATGGGAAGCAATCATGAATAAATTACATTTATGAAATCCTAGCATGTAATGACAACATTCAATCAGATTCGAATAGATATTGGTCACAACTACCTCGCCATTGTCCCTAGATTGGTCTCCTGTATATTAACTACGTTGAGCCCTAGCCGCCGAGCCTACAAAAGAGCTGTTCATATAGTGTTTTTCTAAATTGTCGTAAGTGTTTTGTTCGAAGGTATTTATCAGCAAAGCTAGTCAGCCAATAATAAAATTATTTTTCTGATAAACGGTCGCTGCGAAAACAACAGATCTCTTTTTTTTCGAATAGCTACGTTGCTTTTCCATCAGTCTTCTATTCCATAGTTTTATTTTAAAGCATTCAAATAAAACCTTACATTCAACAGCAACTGCATATGTACGATAGTCTACTGCGCACACAAAGCTTTATCGAATGGAGGATCGTGAAGAAAAGCAGATTTTGTCAGGACGCGTGTCTGCACTATAATGTGGCGTTTCTGTCTTCCAGGAAGCTTTTTTCATCGCGCGAAGTTGCGCAAAGTATCATTCTTACACTGTATGAAAAAAAATAGCTCTTTACGTTAAAGCTAGCTTGACAGAATGAACGGAGATTATATTGTTTGACCGAGATCTACAGCACTCTCTCTCAAGCATTGTTCTATTAAAATGTGAGCTAATTACTATTTGCTCTATAATAATTTTCCTCGAACAAAAAGAGAACGAAAGTGCCCTACAGGTCAGCCGGATCAGCACAACTCTTAGTGGCATTTCGTGGCCAAAGACTCATTGCATGTTTTAAAAATCGGTTTATGCTTAGCTGTGACACCCTGCAGATAGCACACAGAGATAGAAGCACCTCGCTGCAAGGTGGTATGTACAAATGAAGCTGATTACACTCATAACTCACAACGTTGTTGCATTTTTTTTTAGGAAGTGCAAGAAGTGATGATTTTCAAGAAGGGTTTTCTGGCGGGCAACTTGGTGCTTGTCGTTTAGGATTAATCTGCGCGAAGAAACACGGACAGAGACAGAAAACACGTATACATATAGAGCGCAAACATCCAACCTTTATTCGAAAAATGATTCGAGCATGCCTATTATACGCTCTAAACAACCACTAGGTACTTCAATGTACGTTGAATCTATTTTCGATTTGCCAAGCATTGTTTGGTGCTGGTCCCTGATGTTTGAGTGGCCACAATCACACACGCCCGCACACAAAGGCAAAACCGACGTGGCAGTCAAGCGCTATGTGGTAGCCCTTACAGACGGCTAATACGTGCAAGGGAATAGCGCAGAACAGACCCAGTGGTGGCGAGAGGTAAACAAATACTCTGTGCTGGATAATGGATGTTCGCGCTCGTACGATCAAAGCACGAAAACGAAGTGCACGAAGTTTAAACTGGCAAGCCGGCCGCCACGGGACTGAGGCTTTCGAGCGAGCCCGTAAGTTTCGAAAGAGGCAGATGAAGGCTTTTCCTACAGGCCTTTGATTTATCCGATGGGAAATCGTAGCAAGCTCGATCAAGGAGATCTGTTGGGCTTGACTAAAGTAGGTCCATCGTCATCTGAAGTACATACCATACTTCGCTTTATCGCACCTTCATTTCTGCCGTGGTGGCTGTAATGGTGTTATACTTTCAAGGTTAATTGCAGTTTTTAAGTTTTTACTGACGTTAATCAGAAGGAACTTCCAATTCAATGCCAACTCTCTTGTTCGGGTTGGGGGCAGGGTGATAGTACGTTTTTTTTTTAGATTAGGTAGCTTACAAAGAGAAATGTGGTTTGTGTTCTCGTCGAGGGGATGAGACAAGTGAGAATGTGTAGGAGAGGCTATTGAGCTCTTAGTTACGGCAGAAAGGCGGATTACCTCCTCACAGGGAGTCCGGAGCTACAAAACACTAGGGTCTATGATCTTCAGGTCAGAGATAAGGGGCGATTTCTTTGAAGAAAAGCATAAGTTTATTTATTTATTTATTTATTTGCTTATACCTTACAAGCCTCCAGTGAAGCATTGTGCAAGGGGGAACAAATACAAAGATATTTGCAAAGTGGGTTAAACAACAAAAGCATCGCAAGTACAGGAAAACAGTGGTAATTATATAGATCTATGAACATAATGAGCAATATATCGCAATGTAGAGAGAGTTGTAAGAAGTACTAGGCAACAAATCATATAACGCAATCGAGACGATTGCAAAGTATTACAGATGCAAAAAAATGCCCACGATTACGTTACTTCCTAATGCGAAATTTTAGCGCAGCCTAGCTTCTTCAACTTTTCGATATATTGAGGCAAAGATTTCGAGCAAGACACGTATGTATAATTACCGACAACTTTTTAATTTTTCATGCGTATTCGATCAAGAAACGCTCCACAAACAGTTGTTGGCTGTCATGAAAGAAGATTTGTGGTCGGAGAAATGAAGAGAGCAATTAAGTTTTTGGAAGGTTACGGGAAGCAGCGCGTGAGCCCATAGGAAAGTTGCGCGACGAACAGATAGCAGCGGTGACGCCTCTACCGAGTGAAGTGAGTAAAAATAGGATGCACGCTCCGTGATCCGCTGACAGTGAGCTGGCGTTTCGGAAACCGGAGAGCACCCTCACCGCCACGCAGGGAGAGATGGGACCCCATCCTCCACTTTCTGCATGGCGGCGACGATGTTCGACGCAGTCAGGTTGTCTTGACTCGCTAGCGGTGGCAGCGGCATCAGTCAGTATCAGTCAGTCGCTAATAGCGCTGCCTCCAGCGACTCCCCCCCCCCCTTTCTTGTGTTCTCCGATTGCCGGCATTGTTCGCCGCTGAGTGTACCCCCTCCCCTCTTCCTGCGAGGCTCCGGTTGCCGAAGCGCCGGCTCGAACTGGAGGGATGCAAGGACGACGGAGCTGGAATTACGAGGCCGAAGTGGTCGACGACGACGACGCGAAACCCAGGAATGGGCGCCAAAGATCTGCGCTCTAAAAAATGTTTAGTAGATTTAACTATACCGCAGAACTACTGCGCACCACCAAAGCCCTTTCAAGGAATAGTACATAAATGACGGAAACATACATGATATGCTAAGCGTTACAAATTAAGTGCTTCAGTAGATCTTCACGAGATGCATCGTGATTGTGGAGCGATGCAATGCTGTTCGGAAGAACATTTCACAGACGGATAGCGCGTGGGAATGATGAGTATTTAAAAGCGTTAGAACTGCCGTAAATGCGAGCATAGCTGTAGTCTTTATGCAATCTATGCGATAGGTAGGAGGGATGTTGTAGATGACTTAGGGATGACCGAGTGCAATGGGCGTATTTATGAAAAAGAGATAGAAGGACGATATCTCGACGGACTTTTAACGGAGGAAGTGAAAGTTCAAGCTTGAGTTGGGTTACGCTTACCTGGAAATTAGAATTACGCGAGATGAAACGACAAGCTCCTTTTTGTATTGCTTCCAACTTCTATAGAAAATATTTCTGATGAGTTGACCAGATGGAGGAGCTGTACTCTAAGAGCGAACAAACAAAAGTTATGTAGGGAAATTACGAACGTGAAATGTGTTTTGTAGGTTGCGGCGAAGAAATCCTAATAGCCTGGAAGCGTGAACAGAAATATTCGTTATATGATCTGCCCAACAAAGATTTGGAGTGAGGGGGATACTTGTACCGTGTAGTCCGAGCCACTGTAACGTTATTAATGTGGTATACTAATTCAAATTGCTGATTTTTGTGACAAAGAAATTGTATTACATTTGGGAGTGTTTAAGGTCATAAGCCACGTTTCACACCAGTCGTTAACATGGTTCTGATCATTTTAAATTAAAATGTGTTCTTTAGTGTTTTTATTGCACGATAGATGATGCAGACATCAGCAAATAGGCGTGTGCAAGAGGAGATGTTTTTAAGCAGGTTATTAAGAAAAATCATGAAGAGTAATGGGCCAAGGACGCTTCCTTGCGGCACACCTGATTTGACGTAGGAGGGAGGATAGGAACAATTATTAACAATGGTGAACTGCTGGCGACTGGCAAGAAAATTACGGAGTTATGATCAATTTAGTGAATCTAGTTTGACGGCAGAAAGTTTAGCTATAAATCGCAGTTCGCTACACGATCAAACACCATAGAAAAGTCCGAAAAGATGCAGTCTCTCTGTAAGTTACTGTTCATGTTCAAATGTAGGTCAGTGGTGAATTCAAATATCTGCCACTTACAGAAAAAACCCTTCCTAAATCCATGCTGCCCGGGGAAAAAGAATTTATTAGATTCTAAGTGATTGTAGATATTCGATGCGTTAATGTACTCAGTCATCTTGCAGTATTGAGATTGGGCGATAATTTTCGCATGAATGTTTATTGCCACTTTTGAATACCGGTAGTACCTTTCCTATTTTCCATTCGGAGTGGAGCTCACTTGTTGACAAAGACTGCCTAAATATATGAAGTAAGGTGGTGCTGGAGGCTGAAATGGTAATTTGAGTATTTTTGAATTACAGTTACAGGCACCAGAGGAGTAGGAAACCTTATGTTTATTAATCAGGTGTACTATGTCATCAAGTGTAATGTCAACTGATGCCATATGAGGGTAATCAAAAACTGGTGCGTACGGGATGTTAGAAATATCTTCTTTGGTGAAAAGAGAGGTGAAAAACGAGTTAAAGACTTTAGGACAGTAAGTGTTGGAGTAGGGGGTGTTGTTTACGCCGTCTATTGAAATATCGTTACACAGGCTAGGATTACCTATTGTTTTCCACAATTTGCTTGGATTATTTTACAGTACTATAGGAAGGAGTTCTCAGAAATATTTATTTTTTTCTTCACACAGAGCAGAGCAATACAGTTTTAGGTAGTTTTTATACTTATCCCAAGCACATAGCGTACACTGGCGTTTTGCGATTCGATAAAGTATTTTTTTCGTATTTTACAGACGGTGGTGCTGTCCTGTAAACCAAGGGTTTGAATTATTATTTGAGATTGAGATACGTGGGACGTGTTTTTCTCTAAGTTAATGAAGCTTGTCTCGATAAAGAACCCAATTATTTCGAACTGACCGGTGGTGAAACAAATATGATTGGACGTTATCTGAAAGCTCTTCAAGTTCGGCATTAATGAGAGCGTAGTTAGCTGTGTTATAACCCCGTATCTGTTTTCGCGCAACTCCAGTGAATTGAAGCGGAATATTAAGTGTTACTTGGAGTAACTTATGATCGCTAAGCCCATTGAAATAAGCAATGTTATAAACTATATCAGGAGTGGTAGTAACGATGAGATCTAATATATTAGGACCACGGGTGGGTTCGGTAACTACTTGAAATAGGTTGAAGTCTAAAGTTAAGTTTATCAAGCTTGTTGAAGGAGAACAAGGGGATGAAGCCCTTACCAGGTAATTTGCGGAAAATTAAAATAGCCGTGCAAATAAGTGGCGTCAGGCTGGAAGAGATCAAATGCGTAGCAATGCTTTCACGCAGTTCATCTAAAAAAGAGCGGTCGGAGTTTGGTGCGCGGTAACAATTGCCTATCAATGGTTTTTTGGAAGATGCAATGCATGCCGTCTAGATTATTTCAAATTCGAAAGTGGCATTGATAGCAAATGATGTGACCTATATTTTAAGGCCTGAGAGGACACCTCCCCCTCGCCTATCGGTGCGAACGCCTGTATATATTGAAAAGATTGGAGCCAGAAAGAACTTCGCAGTCGCCGATATCAGAATGTAACCATGTTTGTGTAAAAGTTATTACACCGGAATCACTGTCTTTAAGAAAAGATGAAATTAGGGCGCACTTTGATAGCATACTATGAATATTAGTAAATGATAGTGATAACTGTGTAGAGGTAGACGATTTCGGTTTTTTGTGTATGCGCGCGCAATTGCCTCTTACCAGCTATTGATCTAACTGCTCGATTGCATTAGTAGTGACATTGTAGACATACGTTTTTGAGTCCATGCGCAGTTTGCCAACTGATAGCTTATACTTTTTGATAAATCGGTTTTGATAATTCTATCAGCTTTGCCCTCGCTTTCCGCGCGGCAAGGAAAAAATCTTCGCGGAAAGCAAAATATCTGTCCTCAAGTTTTGGCCCAGCAGATAGGATGAGCGCTTTGTCCTTGAAATAGGTCAGCTTTACGATTATTAGTCTCTGCTTGTAAGCGCTATATTTCTGCAGTCAATGAACCCGCTCAAATCGTTGGGTAGTGGTGGTAATACCCAAACTTTCTGTGCAGAAGGTAATAATCATTTCCTCAGATTTTGCCCAGTCTTCAACAGCCACATACCACATACCAAGAAAAAAAAAAGAAGTTTAGAGCGCCTCATCCTATTTTCCGCATTGTCACACCATGATACCATGGCAGTCAGCTGTGTCGAAAGGCACACAACTTCAGTATTATTTCCTTACTCCGTTGTACTATGTGAGTTAATCTATATTCGCGACTTTAGCACTAGGCAGGCGAACTTCATTTTCACTTGCTGCCAGCTTTTCTTTGTCGTCTTTTATCTCCTGCAGTAAGGACGCATGACCTCCTTCAAGTATACGGATAGTTCTGAGAGCCGTGGCAAATGCATCAGATTCACATTTCGACATCGGACCAGGGTTAGATTCGATATCACCCTACAGCATAAGTAAATGTTGCACAAGATAGAACAACTCGCAGACGAAAACGCCATCAAACGCTTAAACAAGTGTTCGAGAGCGGGTAGGCACGACACCGCGACAAGACAGTAGTTGTAAACTTTTAACGTACATCGCATTGTTAAGGTAGCTAACCTGCCACATTAAGCAGAATGAGCGCATCTTCCTTGGTGCGAAGTGGTGCCAGAATTCCTAGCTTGCTCCATGGTTTTTATGCTCCTTGCCGGCCGCCTCGAACGCTGGTGTCGTAGCTTCTGGTAGCCATACAAACGGATAAGCTTCATCCAAAACCGGTGAAGGGATGGTCGAACTGAGCGAGGACAGTGCAAGATACAAAGGTGGTATCTCGCCAGGTTCGAAGAGCCATGAATAAGCCGTCCAAGTGATAGTAGCCTGCAACCTTAAACAAAATGAGCACATCGTCCTTGGGGAGATGTCGTGCCCCTTCGCAGTTGCTTGGCTATTTGGCTAATAATTCCAGAACGCACGACTATCAATCAAAATCAGAACAAGGTATAAAATGCACAGAACCAATGCTGTTTTATTACAATATATTGCAAATATATGCTTTCTTGCGCATGCGCACGCTCTGAATAAAATTACTACATGATACAAGGCTTATGATAAAAGAAAAACATAATTTCGAAAGCTCTATGAAGTACTGACGTATGTCAGTACTTCAACCACTTTTAACAGCTCTTCCTCACATTTTTATTTCCCCTTACCGACCAAAAATAATAGCGTCGAAAACCACGGAGAAACAGTGCAAGTCTGAGATGGAACGCTGAGTTTGTTTCTAAGGGCGTGCCCAAAATGCAATTGTACTGCTTAAAAATTAGTTTAGGCCAGCACAGTTTGGTGAGTACTGATTTTTCTTCGAGGCCATGAGATGCAATAAAGTACAGCCACTGTATATGTGGTGAACGTCGTCTTGTGTTCGACTGTGCCTGAGGAAGTTTGCGGCAGTTTATCATTGATTTAGACGGACAAATCGACTCAAGTTTCAAGCTTCAGAAATTACGATAGAGACACAAATGTTTCATCCTGTTTTGGTTTAGCCCGAGAAAATCCTTGTGATAATCAGGGAGCATTAATGTATATTTTTTCAGTCCTGTTCAGAAGGTTTCAAATTTGTAGGGAACGCATTTTTTTTCTCTAAGAATGCAGCAAAATCAGCATTACTTAAGTGGTGAACACTTCATTTGATGAAACTAACTCCTTCGACGTAGTCTACTGGATGACATACGAACAATTTCTTTTTAACACACAGGTAAATCTAAAATTAAAAATAATTTACTTCCCCAACTTCGAAAATACCGTTTCATAGTGCAATACCCTAATCAAACCTAATTGCATGTTTCCAGTCTAACTGCCAAGTAAGAGAGATGTCTACATTTTGCAACCTAGTGCTCTTGCTACATAATAACTATTAGGTAAAAGCCCCGTTTGCCTAATTAAACCTAAGATAAAAGTCAAAATTCTGTAACGGCAAAGAGGTGCTTAACCATTTCAAATTTTTCATACCATAAAGGAAGTTTGTAAGTGGCTATAAAATTTGGAGGAGCAATATTTTGGCGCCATATATAAAACCCTCGAGAGGTGTGTCTTGAAGTTAGCCTAGTAGATTGAAATCTACCTTTGCTAAAATTGTTACCCACAAAAGGTGCAGAAAAAACAATATTGATGCATGGGCTTTTACATCGCAGTCCTAATCACCTTCTAAAATAGCTGAATTCAGATGTAACTTCGAAACATGAAGGAAATATTCCCAAGCGATCGCGAGCTACTACGACTTTAATTTTCCAAGATATTTGTAATAATTTATGAGTTGCAATACAGTTTTCATTGTGCGTAGCTTGAAACGTCCTTAATGTCCACCAAACATTTTTCATTCCAATATTAGTAGTGGGAAAGAGCAGTTAAGTCCTCGACAAGATAGAGCCTTTTTGGCACGAGGCACTCAAAAGAGTTTTCTGAAACGGAAAAACCACGCTCTGGTAGTTGTCGTTTCGGTTGCAATTGTCCTAAAAGATGACCAGGCTTATTTGCATTTGCGATGAAGAACTCCTGCAGCAAATCCTCATGGCGTATACGAAATACATTTTCCACACAGCTACAGCACAGGAGATTGGGAAGACTGTAGATTTTCACACTTGCGAGTCGCGAAGGACGCGCGACTGTCTGTCGCATGCGACCAGAGAGCCGCGCAGAGCGACCGATGTTCCCATTTGCGAATGCTACCGGCCGATTGCTTTTCACGCCGTGCCTACTTGACTGCATGTTCACCACAACTTACGTTCACGTCAGCTGAGCCGCTGATTGGTTTAACGGTGTGCGACCAGCAGTCGCACGGCTGGAAACTCCAGCACTGTCCGAACGGCCCGCGACTGTCGCCTTTCGACCGATGCAACCATTTGCGACAGCTGCTTTTCGACCAAAACAGTCGCACGACCTCAGCGAGCCGCGCAAGTGTGAACGGGCGTTAATGCATTAGCCATATGTGGTCTAAAGCCTGAATTTTCAAAGACCTCAATAGCCTCTGCCGTGATTGAAGAGAAAATAGGAAAGTATAATGGACCTACATTCCTTGTTCGCTTTCCAGTAGCTCTGGCTCTCGCGATAAGACTCAGATCTTTACTAATTTTGTGGCTGCCAGTGCAGGTTATGAAGGGTGATTGAAGCCGGCCGCAGCGCTGTATATTTCCAGTGAGATGAACCCGAAGACGGTGAGGGGAATCCAAGCTAAAGCAGTATTTTCAGTGTACATTGCAGACAAGTTTATTCTCTGCCCGTGATGACGTCTTTAGTGTATTCAACGTGTTCTTTGAAAGAAAAACAATGCATTTTTATAAACTTTTGAAGCTTTAGCGTAGCTTTACGATTGTACCACACGAGACCTTTTTTCCACAGAACCTAAGCACTTATATACGCTCTTGTGATGTGCCACTTTTAATATATTGCTGCGAAGACAATGAAGCGGGCTGTGGCGCGGGGCGGAGTGCTCGCGCTAGGCCTTCTGGCCATTAAAGAACATTTCATCGTCACGTCATCACGTCATTCTGTGTCTGTTGTGTCGCCCTTTTCCATCGCTTGTCATCCCACCACATAACAGTATTATCTTACAGGTTTGACTCAGATATGTAGGGCTCACTTCATGACGCACGTGTTTTCATCGCGTATAGGCATGTGTAAGATTCTTTTACTCATTTTAAATTTAAACAGAATTTAACATCCCGCTGGACTGTAAAGCATAATTCATTGTCATATCATCAGGTCTTTTTGTTTCTGTTGTGTCGCTGTGTTCCATCGCTTATCATGCCACCAAGTAGCATTCGGTTGGAAGTGCATATCATCCACATACTCGCATTAGAACATCGACGCCATCTGTAAGCTGGGACCGTCGGCCGAATACCCGTGAAGATCGCCGCACAGCTCCGCCCCAGCTATTTCTGCTCATACGCGACCAGCCGCTCTCCCTAGTCCCGTCCTCAGCCCTGACCACAACAAACGATGACCAGGAAGAGCCCAAAGCCAGCCCGACCGACCCCACGAGGAAGAGACCTCACGGCCACTCCAGCGAAGACAGGACCCCCGTCCTAGCCATCCGGCGTGTCCAGGGACCTTGGCCTTCGGCAAACGGTGAACATTGGACCTGATTCTCCGAGGCAAGCATTCATCCCATCTCGCATTCATTTTGGTGGCAAGCATTTCTTCTTCGAGTTCTCCGCCTCTGTTCATTTCTCACATCCGGCCTTGGATTACAAGCAATCGATCGGGACGATCGCTCGGTGGCCCCGGGTAATGCTTCGAAGATGACGAAGCGGGCAGTGGCGCGGGGCGGAGGCCTTCTGGATATTAAAGTACATTTCATCGTCACGTCATCACGTCATTCTGTTTCTGTTGTGTCGCCGTTTTCTGTCGCTTCTCATCCCACCACATAACAATATTATCGTACAGGTTTGACTAAGTTATGTAGGGCTCACTTCAAGACGCACGTGTTTTCAGCGCGTATAGGCATGTGTAAGATTCTTTTGCTAACTTTAAATTTAAACAGAATTTAACATCGTACTTTAGTGGTAGGTTGATGATGAAATAATTAGAGCACCAAAATAAGAAAATTGTTTTTCAGTATATGTTCCTTCTGGGATGACTAACAGGTTCCTAGAATCAGAATAACGCTACAACAAACAGGATAATTATTTAAAATCTGCTGTCAGGGCGAAATGGCGCTTTGCTGTATGAATCGAAATATTTATGTTGGCAAAGTGGAATAATGCGAGTTCGTGTTTTTTGAAGGATTAAAATTAAATCGTAGCACATGTTATTAAACGAAGTTTAGGGAGGCCGTTGACATAATGAACTATGCTGAGTCTTTAATGTCCCTCTATAATTTCATTGTGTAACACAAATCATATGAATGACGAATCTCAAGGCTTTAAAACGAGGAAGGCAGTGGTATGAGCCGACTGCATGTCGAGAGTACGGACATAATTTAGGCCTATAACCGTCGTCGAGCACCCAGTGAGGTGCTCATTGAGGTTTATTCATGGTTAGCTGCAGCCGAATTCAGTCCTCGTTAGCGCTCTTTACAGAGGTATTTTCACCAGTGTGTGTATTGCTATGACAAGTGTGGGATGACTTGCCTTACTAACATCACAACCATCACGTGATTGCCTACGATCCTGAGGTTTTCCCCGGGGTTCAAGAGATGCAAGTGACACAGGTGCCGACTGCGCATTAAAAAAAGCGGCCTTTCAGGTGAGGAATTTTTGTCATTTTGACGGCCATCAACAGCCTTGTTTTCAAACAGTTACAGTCGACATTGGTCGCATAATAATGGTCCAATATATATTATAGCGGGAAAAATATCACTATCCTCTAGATGGTACTTCATAGTTGAATAGCCTGAGGCTGCTCGAGCCAGGAAAAAAGTAGGCCTTGCGGGCTGTTTACCCCGTTGGACAGAAGGATTACGAATTCGAAATGAGAGTGATAGCAGCAGAAAAAGGTGTCAAAATCAGCAGCTTTCATGCATGTTGCGATGACGGAAATGTCAAGACCGTCACTTCAAAGTGGACCTTAGATCAGACGCCCGATTGTAGCGGGAACATAGTTCCATTCTACTCTGAAATAATCGAGGCTTAAAGTTGCCTTACTTAAACAGTGCTTCAGAGGGAAGTGATGTTTTGTCGGATTGGCTTCAGATACTGGAGCAATGCATGTCCTTGCTATCCTTTTAGTCCTGGTCCCTGTCAAAATATTTCTTCTGGATGCATTGGGGGATTCCTGCGTAAATATTCTATCCATGTTGGCCCTTTGTCTAGACTGCTCCATTTAAAAACAGTAAGCAAGAATAACAATGGTTTAGATGAAAACAAGAATAAAGGCGCGTGATTCGAACGTCGTCAACATTAAGGCAGGAAGTCAGCCAGAGCTTGTGCCTTCGCCCTTTGGCAGGGCGAAGGGCAACCTAGTTTGTCGCTCCCAACCTACCGTTTGTCTTGAGCGGATGTGCACATAATGCTGTTCCGAATTACGTCCACGAAAGATACATTGACGGAGAAGTGAGAGGTCTGGTGTCCTTCACTTTTCACCTGGTTGTTGCCAGCTTCGTCGTATCATCTTCATGCGCTCTTCATGGCAACGGAGGGGAAGAGAGGGGCGGGAAGGTCTTTGCACCTTCTACGTGGTGAGCCGCAGGAACGACAAGCGCAAAACTACGTCTCATGTCGTCGTTGTGGCCAATACGTATGATGCGCAAGGTGAAAATGCCAATCGCTCTTCTGTGGCGAAGAAAACTGCAAGGACGGAATTTGTCGGGGGCTAACCGGCTGTATTCTATCCGAGGTCCTGGCAATTTCCCATGACAAGCAATGCAAGACTTTTTGCAGTTGCACACCCGAAGCCTATAAATGTGGAGATATTCCCGAGTATTGCAGGAGGATCTGACGCATTCGATCGGAAGACGAAGGCCCAAAGTTTGAGAAGTGTGTGAATTGAAACTCGCTCAGTCTGGCAGTGGCTAAAAATGGTAGGCGCATAGTCAATACCAAATTTATGTATAACAAACATTCACGACACCATATGTAGTGACGGCCACCAAGCTAATGAGCGTGGATAAAATAACCCTAGCTGTCGGGTTTAGTAATTCCGTTATATGTGTAACATTTGCGGTATATTTGCGCAAATACACGAGGCGAAAGAGTTCCCTTCTTAATATTTTACGCGATGTCTACTAATGTAAGAAATAATGTTTTTTTTTTTAATCTTGTAGTCGTGTGGGTTAAAGGGGGGAGGAAACAAAATTAATGTTAATAAGGATGCTAATTCTCTTGAGCACAGTATCGCTGTGATGCTTTTGTGCACATGACGTACCATCAAAACCTTGAGAGAATAAATACCGACATCTATAAATGCCACAGGAGGAAAGGGAATAAAAAACAGCTTCAATTTCTACAGAAATTGTGCATAGATTTCAAATGATGCTGTGTATACAAGTAGCGAGCTGTTCTCTATAATACATTTATCAAATAATATATTGTGCATGTAGGTTTGAAACCTCCATGTGAAATCAGTGTATCTGTCGCGAAATGTTTCCTGACAACGAAGCGCAATTCCAACTTGATACAAAAACACACTCTTTTTTCGGTTTGTGTTACTTAAAGCCTCTTTCAAAATCAAATGCATCTCTTATCTCTTTCAAGGTTTTACCGAATAATACTTTACAAGATATACTCCTTGAAAAAAATTACAATTAACGTTTTACGGCAATGCCGTTTATTGTGCTATGCTGGTCAGTTTACTAGGATGCCCGCAAAACCTGTGTTTTGGGGCACGCTCATTTAACAAGCAAATAAAATATCTCTGTTTTGTTCTACATATCAAGAAGGCGTCAGTTTAAATATTTCTTTATTTCTAAACTTATATTAGGCTTTTTTCCCCCTGCATTTCGTGACCGTTTTAAAGTGACAACGCTTTTAAATTCTCTGACCTCTAGCAGCTGCGTGGACGGGCACGCTGCTGACCGCCTATGGCCAACTTCAAACGCCTGTCAATCAACAACAACCCAGTAGCAAGCAAAAGGGAGGTGTCTCCTGGATATTGTTTATATCTAGGGCTCATGTTCTCCATAGTCTGCATTTTTTGAAAACTTCCGACTCGGTTCACCCCGCAATATATATTTTTGCGACACTTTATTTTGCTCTTAATTGCCCTGCTATATCGTTTCGCTCGTTTAATTCGCATATAATTGGACGTCTAGTCAATCAAAGGTTGCCGCTAACAAAGCGTGGGCCCACTTTATACTTTTGATTGTTTAAGCCGTCAACTACGTCTTATTCCCGAACACAGGTACACACTCACACACACGCACGCACGCACGCACGCACACACACACACACACACACACACACACACACACACACACACACATACATGTATTGTTACGCCGCATAGCTGCTTATTGAGAAGCAGCCGAAGCGGAAGAAGAATAAGCAGAGGAAGCGAGGCGTGCGCAGACTGATCCGGGTTTCTGAGCTGTATGCGTCCGTCCTGCATTCGACATTCACCGCTATTAAAATAATTTCGTCCGGTACAAAAACTTTCTGAATCCGCCAGTACCTCGTCGCAGCCGTCGTGTACCAGGTTTGCCACCTTTATCTCCTCAACAGTACCTTTCAATGGATTCCACCCGCCCGACGCAGACTCGTGAACAGTGATCTGAAGAGACGACGACCTTTCCCCACCAGCGAGAGCCGCGTATGTTCCACGGTGAGCCCGAAGATGACGTTGAAGAATCGCTGCGACATTACGAAAGATGCAGCAAGTACAGCCGCTGGAACTCAATCGCACGTCTGTACAATGTTGTTTTCTTCCTCGCTGGCATGGCTCTGACTTGGATTGACAACCACGAGGGAATCCTGACGACCTGGGACCGATTCGTTGAAGAAATTACGGAGTCGTTTGGGGAATACCCTTGCGAAGAAGGAACGCGCTGAGCATCACCTTTCTCAGAGAGCCCAGCTGCCCGGTGAGACATGCACATGTTACATCGAGGAAATATTGAAACGGTCGCATTGTAAACTGGCAGAAGTCAGAAGAAGACAAGGTAGGGCACCTTTTCCAGGATATTGCTGAGGATGTGTACAACTTCCTTATTTCGCAGGACACCCTTGCCACAGTAGCAGATGTCATCAAGCAGTGCCGAGCATTTGAGGCGTTAAAGGCACGTCGGACAGCGCCCAAATTTGGCCGTCTTTATAATGTGACAGTTGTTGCTGGTATCGGCATTTCGGAGACTGAAGACATCGCTTCTATGGGGGTCAGGAGGATTATACGCGAGGAGCTGGGTATTGTCATGTTGTGGTGTAGGTCGATGACACAAATGAAATGAAGAGTCGGCGTTTGCATTGAAGAAACTCTTTAATGGGCTGACTTGCGCCCGCAAAAGAACTAAGCAACTAGGCGGCGGCGATAGCAACAAACGTGCACGTCGATCTTCGAACAAAGAATCCCCGTCACACTCGTGAACGCTCAATTTAAAGGCTGCTCCCAACAATCTAGATAACGTAGCAAACTGCTACTAGCACAACCTGGAACATTGTAGAAGCATACGCGAGTGATCGCAATCTTCGAGACAGATCTCGGCTCGTTTTTCGCGACCAAGAAAATGATAACGCGTCGTATGACGACAACGAGCATGAACAAACACGGGATACACAATTGATACGCGTGCCAGGATCACAGTGATAAGCCCGCATGCCGGCGGCCGTTTAAAAAGCTGTTTAAAAAACAACAAAGTTTTGAAGGTTTCGCGGGAATATTCATCGGCAACGTATAAATTTCGATGTACCTTACCACCCGACATTGAAGTCCGTATCATCATGGAAACAGCACACGCCATGGGCTGCACAAAATAGCAGCAAACCATCTTACAACAACGGCGTGGAGCGGACCCTGCAACCAACATCGTGCACTCATTTCTAGCAGCGTCCATCCCATCCGGATGAAGTGCCTCGTGGTGCTCCTCGTCGCGCTTCTGTCGCCCCATATCGGCCTCCAAGGGATCCCGAAATGAACTACCAATGCCGCCAGCCACCCGCATGTTACGGCTCTGGTGACACCGGACATATCTTCCGCTTTTGCCCGCGTCGTCAAATTACCCGACCCCGGTCCAACGTGCACCGCACTTCACGAATGGTGCCCAGTGGGAGCAGCAACCACCCGCTAACTTCTATCGGCCCTCTTCGTCTCAACACTATGCACGGAATGACTCCCCTGTGTCCGATCGCAGCATCACTCCCCCGCCGCAGCGACAACCCCGTTTGCCATCCCCACGTCGCCGCTTTGTTTCTCCACCGCTGGGAATCTAGGTGGTGCGACCGATGGAGGCAAGGTCACCGGACGGTCAATTTCACGCATACCTCTACCTATCGTCATGCTAAAGAACAAAGTGTGAGTGTATGTAGACAATGTTAAAACGGATGCTTTGGTGGACACTGGTACGGCTGTGTCAGTTATGAGTCTTTCGTTTAAGAAGCGCCTTCCACTGAGCGTTATGTTTGTGGGGGACAAAAAAAACTACGCTTTCTGGAGTTGGGGGTGAAACTTTAGTTCCGGTTGACCTGTGCTCAGTTTCAGTTGTAATTGTTGACGAGTGCTATAGGACAGAATTCGTTGTATTGAGACGTGCCACACATGATGTGATCTTGGGTGTTGACGTTTTGCACAGGTGTGGTGCGACTTTAGACTTTAGTGTGCCGGTGAAATTTTTTAGCAGCCGAACATTGTCCCCGCATTAGTAGATAACATGTCTCAGAGTCATCAAGGAGTTCTCGCCCTGAAGGAAGATGTACTGCTGCCTGCGACGATTGCGACGTTTCTCCCCGTGAAGACATCTGAATCCTTCATAGGTAAACATTCAATAGTCGTCGAGCTCGATGCCTCGAATGGAGCGAAAAAAAAAATATTGGAGGCCGCGAATGGTCGCGCATACCTCTAGGCTGTGAACTTGAAAGATGAGCTTCTTCGTCCTCCTTCTGGTTTGACACTCGCGAGGTTTGAGAATTATGTGCATCATACAGTTGGAATTATTTCCTATTGCAGAAGAGCCGCGAAAGACAAGTCTGAATATTGGGCTGAGTTGGAGTGCATGGTCAACAAATCGCTCCCATCTAGTGAACGTCGTATGATGCAAGAGATTTTAACAACTCATGCCCAAGTGTTCGACTTTGCCTCAAACGGATCGGGTAGCCATTTCCCAGCTTATCGGCTACAGCACAAAATTAACACAGGAAACGCACCACCTAGTCGCCAAAAACCTTACAGAGTCTCCCCAGCTAAGCGCAAGATAATTCAAGAACAGGTGGATGAAATGCCGCGGAAAGGAATCATCCCAGACTCGACCAGTCTGTGGGCCACACCTGTGACCCTAGTGCGAAAAACGACAATTCTTGGTGATTTTGTTAGACTACCGTCGTTTGAATGCGGTAACAAAGAAATATGATTACCTGTTACCTCGCATTGATGACGCTGTCGATTATCTGCTTTTGGCGTCATATTTTTCCTCTGTTGATTTGCGATCTGGCCATTAGAAAATTTCTCTACATCCATCCGACCGTGAAAAGACTGCTTTTGTAACTTCAGATGATTTACACAAATTTAATGTCATGCCCTGTGGATTATGCAACTCTCCCGCAATGTTCGAGTGATCTATGGACACTATCGTTCGTGGCCTCAAATGGGAAATATACATGTGTTACCTTGATGATGGTATCATTTTTGGAAAGAGCACAATGAGAGACTCCATCCTGTTCTTGAAAGCATTAGCAAAGCGGGCCTCATTTTGAATTCGAAGAAGTGTCATTGTGGAGAGAGACAAACTTTAGTTCTTGGATTCCTCGTCGACAAGGATGGTATCAGGCCGGATCCACAGAAGATTGCTGCAGTGCGCAACTTCGAAACTCCACGCACCCTGAAAAGTCTTCGGAGCTTTCTTGGCCTCTCCCTATTTTCGTCGCTTCGTTGCTGGTTTTGCGCAACTTGCCCACCCTCTTACTTCTCTACTGCACAAGGATTCACAATTTGTGTGGACCCCAGAGTGCGAATCATCTTTCAATCTGCTCAAGTCTTCTCTAACTTCAGCACCACTGCTGCGCCACTTCGACCCGTCCGCTGTGGCGGAGGTTCACATTGACGCCAGTGGCGTCGGTCTTCGGGTGGTGCTTGTGCAGCTGCATAGTGGGGCTGAACACGTTGTTGCATATACCAGCCGCACATTGACAAAATGTGAACGGAACTACACAGCTACCGAATTGGAGTGCCTCGCAGTTGTGTTCGCTGTGCACAAGTTCCGACCCTACCTATAGTGACGCTACGTCACCAGAGTTACTGACTGCCATTCGCTATGCTGGCTCATCGGACTTTGCAATCCATCAGGTCGTCTGGTGCGCTGGGCATTACACCTACATGAATACAACTTTGGTACAAGAGTGGATGACATCACAATGATGCAGACTGCCTGTCACAGCACCCATTGCGGAGTTCTGTTCACGGTGAAGACGTCTTCGACGGGTGTTTAGCCTCAATCGCGTCGACGTTTTCTAGTATGGCGACCTTAAGGTGAGAACAACGCGACGACCGGTCACTACAGCCTCGTATACAAGAGGCAGAAGGAAGAGCATAGTCAACGCAGTTTACTATTGAAGACGGTGTTTTGTTCAAGAACTACTCAGGTGACGGTTCTGCCCTCCTTTTGGTCGTCCCAATAAGTCTCCGTACACGCGTTTTGCATGCCATGCACGATGACATTACCTCTGGACATCTAGGCTTCTGTCGTACCCTGCATCGAATTCGCCAGTGCTTTTATTGGCCACAAATGTACAAGACAACAAAGCAATACGTTGCGACATGTGAACAGTGCCAACGACTTACGGCACGCACCACCACGCTGGTCGGACCTTTACAACCCATCAAGCCACCTACCTCACCTTTTGAAAAGACTGGAATTAACCTGCTCGGTTCTTTTCCAAATACAGTAGAGGGCAGCCGCTGGGTTATCGTCTGCGTTGACTATCTTACCAGATACGCGAAGACCGCTGCTCTCGCTACCGCAAAGGCTGCTGATGTTTCGCTGTTTCTCTTGCATTCCGTTATTCCTCGCCATGGCGCACCCCTTGTTATTATAAGTGATCGTGGTCAGCAATTCACTGTTGATGTCGTGGAAGAAATGCTCTGACTTTGTGGTTCACACTACCGACACTCGACACCGTATCATCCACGTGCCAACGGTCTCACCGAGCGCACCAACCGCACCTTGACAATTGACAACCATGCTGCCCACGTACGTTTCGCCTGACCGTCGCAACTGGGATGCAGTGCTACCGTGTGTGACGTACGCTTATAACACTGCAAATCATGAAGTTACCGGCTATTCTCCTGTCTATTTACTCTTTGCAAGAACTCCCACGTTTTCCTAGCTACCATATTACCCTTTTCCCCCAAATACGATGCATCTGTTTCCCAGATACTATGCCGTGCCGAAGAAGCCCGTCGTATAGCCCGCTTACGCACACTGGCTTCTCAAAGCCGCTCGAAAGAACACTACGATCTGCATCATCGTGCAGTTGCTTACTCCTCTGGAGACTACGTCTGGCTTTGGATGCCTATTCCTAAGCGAGGATTATATGAGAAGTTTCTCTGCAAGTACCACGGCCCCTTCGTCGTAATGGACCGACTGAATGACTTGAATTACGTCATCGCCGATCCCGCAAGACACACGCTGTTCACGTGGCTCACCTGAAGCGCTGCCGTCTTCGATCTGCCTAATTTTTGGAAGACGAGAATCGTTCGCCCGGGGGGAATTGTTACGCCGCGTAGCGCCTTAGTGAGAAGCAGCAGAAGAAGAAGAAGCAGAGGAAGCGAGGCGCTCGCAGACTGATCCGGGTTTCTAAACAGTCTGCGTCAGTCCTTCATTCAACGTTCACCTGTATTAAAACCCTTTCATCCGTTACATTATATATATTGCCATGGACTATCCAAATACCTAGAATAGCGGCGCAACGAGGAAAACTCGAAGAGATAAACACAACAGAGGCGCACACTACCAACTGTAATACAAACAACGGAACATGAACTTTCTCTTTAACAGCTAAACACAACCTCCTTCACTACACCCAAGCACATAAAACTTGCAAAACTCTTCTTTGTAAAACAGATATATCTGGCCAACAATAAATGTTGGTAACCCAGAAATGCAAGGTAGTGTTCGACCAACGAACTCAAACCCTAGTCCATCACTCACATCGTCCAAAGAAGGACGCTAGGATGGCCACAACTTCCGCCACTTAGACAGAAACTGAAAAACCATGACAAAATTTTCTTAAAAACAAAAAGCACTTTCACGAAATGAAATTTCGTTTTTGTGTAAACTGAGAGAGGCCTAACTGACACAACGCGGCCTTTATTTTTTGTCCAATACACTTCTACAATTTAGCAGGCAATCTGGCTAAGACCTAAGCCTACCAAGCAATGGCTCGTATTTGCATTTTCGACAATGAGGAGAAGCATTCGCCCTGTTTGCATTCCCTAAAGACTTCTCATGGCCTATAATTGACACACCGCCCAGTCTTCCCGGTATATTTCTCCACACGTTAATGAAACCCATCTACCCCTCCCACTAATTCACACCCTACGAAACACTTGCAATGCCTCTTCTCATACTGCATTTTCTTATTACGTATTCTTGCACGCAATCCGCGCTCAATTCTTTGGGCGCAGAAAACACTACCGGCTCATCATACCTGCCTGCCACATCCTTTAGGCAATGCGCAACTCTGTGTTTGTAAGGGACTTCTTGACGGCACTTATTTGCCAACTTTGCTATATATCCCTTCTTTCGCCTTTCATTTTTTGAAGCATCTTTTTCCCCCCCCCCCCCCCCGCCCCCCCAAATAACAGCACTGGCGAATCCAGCGCCTCAGCCAAATGATCCCGGGAGTTTACCAGTGCTGCCTCCAGGCAAAGGGTAGCAACACCCCTTTTAACAGTTCTTGAAAGGGCTGACCCAAACTAAAGGAGCTCTTTTTTAGCATGACGGGAATATTTCCAAGAAGCTTTCCCCCCTAAAATTTGGAAATCTAAGAACTGCTCTGTCGCCCATTTGAAGTTCAGGAGTAACAGCAATCCTTTTCCCTCTCTTCCCGACTACAGAGAGACACCTCCCATGGTACGCCATTGCAAAGCCATTATTCATGATCACTAGGAAGTATACCTAAAATGTTTATGCCTTGACCATTAAGGGAACCAGAAATCGCTTTGCCAACTGAAGGACTACCAGTGACTGACAGACTGTAGTTCTTAGATTTAAATATCCAAATTTTGGATGAGAAAGCGTGTCTAAAGTGTCCTGCCTCCCCCTCCCCCCCCCCCCTGTCCTAAAAAATCTTCTTCCGTAAGGGTCCGCCCAAACAAAACGCTAAAAAGCTATTCCTTCGCTTTGCCTGTTTTTACCACTATTAAGATCCCATTATCATATGGCTGAGGCTAACCTTGTTAATCACTTGCAAATGCTGCAAGAGGCTGATCTCCCGGGTGCTGTTATCTCTAGGGTTTCAAAGACGTATCTTCAAAAAATTAAGTGAAAGGGAAGGGTTGTGTAGCAAAGTTGGTAAATGAGCGCCCACAAAAAGTCTTACAAGCACAGAGTGGCGCATTGCCTGAAGAAAATGGCAGGTAGGTAGAATGTACTGGTAGTGCTTTCTGCGGCCCCAAAACTGAGCATATTGTGTGCAAGAACAGGTAATAATATGAAAGTACAGTGTGTGAAGAGACATAGCAAGCGTTGTGTAAGCTGTGAGGTAGAATCGCTGTACGAGATTCCACTCACAAGTGGAAAAGTATATATAAGGCTGACTAGGCGGTGCAATGAAATACGTGTTCTGAATAATACGAAAATTAACTTCAGAATTTCTTAATATTCTCACGAACTTTAAAAGGTATTTATTAGGTCCTAATTATCACAAACTAAATATTCAAATTGTTTTTATAAAATTATTCCACTTTATGAGCCCTCAATCAGTAAGAACTGATTGCAAGTTTTTCATCAATTATTTGTAACATATATTTTTATGAAGAGGAGCTTTATGATAATAACTGCCTACATTAATATCGTTTATATACAGAACACGCTCGACTTTAGATTGTTACTCTGGTCAGTCCTGTTTCTTCGGAGCAACAGTTATATATCCTTGAAAACTACGTGAATACATTGTTAATTGCTCATTCGTGCTCGCAGCGACTATGTTAGCTGAAAATAAACTTGCAATGGACTCTTTATGTTGTGTTTCCACATTGTAGTGGGATGGATAATTTCTTATTCTAGATCAGCTGCCATAATATTCGCTTTAATGTGTTTCTGTTTACAAATTGGTAGGTGTACTAGGAAAGTACAAATTGAAAGCCACGATTATACCTACATCTTTCGTAGTTTTGTATACATGAGATTTGGGGCACAGCTGCCTTAAATGTCAAATATACTTTAAATATTTCGTTTTATTTGTTTTACTGCATTTTAACTTGAGGCACTATTAAAGAGAAAAGCACAGTCTCAAGGTGCTGCAAAAAGCGCACTGTGCTTATTTGAAGGCTTCATTTCATTTCATTTCATTTATTAACCTTAAAGGCCCCTTTCGGGGTATTACATAAGGGGTGGGGTAGACAATCATAAAATATTGCACTTTTTTTTTTTAGTGTTTAAATTCATTTGAACTTATGTAGCCATTTTTCCGCAAGAATATTATGCACAAGTGTAGCAACAAACAGCCTAGTTTCAAAAATAATAATTTCCAAATCAATCTTTTGGATAATGGCACAGAAATATTTCTTAGTTAATTGTATATTTATTACATCAACACTCAAACGATGGGCAGATTCCGCAGCTTCTTTGTCGCCTACAAAGCTTAAATGCCAGTGTAATAACTGACATCTTGATTTATTTCCCCCGAAATCTGTTCACGCTTCTCTTTTAAGCCACTTGTAATACACGTTTTCTATTTAAATTATGTTATGCGCGCTATTAACCAATGTTCGTTTCAGTTTTTCTCCGACGGGCTGCATGTAAAGGATGCAGTTACTAGCTTTTGTGCTTCATAGGTTATTGGTCTGCCTGTACATTTTGCTTACATATTGCTGTACATTTTGCTGTACATATTGCCTGTACATTTTGTTTAAATTTTTTTATTCAATAATGAGCATCAATGTAATAGATATCGCAAATTAGTAATTCAAATATCAATTTACTTTTGTCCCGCCACCTTATATGAACCTCATCTGAATTGTTGACCTTAAGGGAATATATCAGGCACTTAGGCAACTAGTCGGTAGATAAATGAAGCAGTTCCAGATTTCACGAGCCGCCCACGTAGGCCGACATTCCTGAAGTGCACAGCGTGAAAAACGAACACAAACAAAGGGTCAACACATCACAAAGCACTGAAATACCAAACCCCACTGCGCAAGTGAACATACATATAAAAAAAGAAACATGTATAACTCAAATTTGGGAAACAACTAGGCGAGGAATTTGAAGCAAATTTTATGAAGTAAAGTAGGTTATGTTGAAAGTATCCGTTTAAAAAATAGCTAAGTTGTGAAACCTAAAATACCTCGGAATTGCAGCTTTAAACTAGGCGTTTCGTTATTTGAGCTATTTTGTCATAGCATCAAATACGCAGCCACGTGGGCTACACATTACAACCAGACATGATAGTAATTGAATTACAGCAATGACATTACTGTAATTTAATTATTTTTCCGATAATTTTTAATGTATTGAATTATGATTTAGGGTTGGTAATTTAGTAATGTAATGAGTTACTTTTTGACTGTACTTTCGCAGCAAAATTAATCAGTTCCTTTCGAAATTACTTTTACTAAAGTGCGCCACTGCTCCTTCAATAAACAACAAAGTAGTGTGGCACGAAAGCAGAAATGTTGTGCGGCAAACCGAAGCCTACGTAACGGATCGGTAAAAGGCGACAAATTGAGCAGAAAAGTGCATCTGAGACTTTCTTTGCAGCAGAAACACTTAGTGCGGTTTTCCTATGGCAGCCATTCTCCAAAACGTAGGTTACCAGGGAGTGAGGGAGAGTATAGGGGGGGGGGGGGGGGGACTCCGGGTAGGGTCCATGAGGTGAGCCGCGTGCCGATGGCGATTCTTAGCACTGCGGAAGCAATAGATAACCTAGCTTCTTCGGGCCTTTCAAATGGCGAAGACAGCTACGGGCCAGCAAGACGCTGGGTTCGCCGCTTATTTCACGACAGTTAGATCATATTTCAGCTTTTGTTGCTGCTCTTTTTTTTTTGCAGTTGTCTTATTTTTGCAATGGCAAGCACTTTAGAAAAGAGGGAAGGAATAGCTTTCCTAGACGGGATTTCACGAGAAGATGAAAGAATCTGCTTGTTTCGCGTCTGGAAACAAGGTAGTTTTAGTTTACTAGCTTTACTTAGTTTTTGCAAGGATGGAAAATAAAAAGTAATTTAAAATTAATTGAATCACTCAGCAGAAGTAATTGTTACCTAATTTCATTACTTTTTGGAAGCAGTAATGAGTAATGTAATTTAATTACTATTTTGCGATTCAAAAGTGTTTTGCCATGTATGATTACAACTGCTGCCGGTTAAACTACTCATACTTGATCTGTGTAGATCTCAAACAGTTCTCAAGCCGCGCAGCAAGCAAACGCGGCATAGTCACTGGGAACAAACAGCATGTTCACTTGAAGAGGCGACGCTCACTGAGCCCAAAGGGGCTTGGCTGTTTCGCCTCTGACGTCGTCTGTAAACAATGGTTCTTATTTCAGTTCTTGTATGTCTCTTGTTAATGGCTCCTTATGGAAAGCTGGTCAGATATAGAATGCGAGCGCCCATGAACAAATAAAAAGTACTAAGACCCGCTGAAACACCTAACGAGCTCGAAATATACACAAAATCGCAGCACAAATTTGGCGTCTTCTTGGCAAATGTAGTCCTTCATGATACATATATATAAGGGAATTTTAACTAATATTGATATTTCAAATGACAAACATTGTTTTTCATTTTTTTATGGAAAACAATCTTATGCGTTATAAAATAGTGCTTTGCATATATACTCGGTGAGACATAATTTAGACTTGTTTCTTAATATTTTGCTGACGTGCATTGAGGTCGAGCGCTCGCCTCGCGCGAACCAAGAGTAGTTAGTGCATGGCAGCCATGCAGACCTTTCTTGGTTTAAAAAATACTACTTCTGGAATGAAGTTTATTGTTGCGTAATCATTTCTAAAACTTACTGCTTCGTTTTCTATGCAGAGAAAACATCACTCCTAATCTGAAGACATCTTTGCAATCATTCAAATAAATGGTCTGATACTGACATTAAGCCTTTTTTCACTCGCAGATAGTAAGTGCAGGAGAGCTCCCTTTTTAGAGATAGTGCGGCTCTCAATATATTTGTACATTGGTATTTACACAATTGTCCACCAAACTGACCCTCCACTCTTTACTCCTCCCTTCACCGAATGCCATTTTGGACAGCGGTATTTGTGCTCGGCTCTGTATTCATGCATGGCTAACTGCGAGTGCATAATTGCAAATAGTTGGCAACCCATTCGGGCCACGCAGGTTAAGGCCAATGGCAATATATTGACAATGCAGTGGCAGTCGAGCATGACGTCAACAATGATACAACTTGCGATTATCTATGGCTGTACACCCAGAAAATTCGGCTTCAAATCTAATTGGCTTAATCCAAAAATTCGTGCAAAACTTACAGCGGAACAGAAATTAGATAGGAATTTCCCAAGCGGCTGCCACAAGCTTTCTCTAGAGTTTGAGTATGAACTTCCGGCGCACCTGATCTAGGGGGTGTATAGTTCAGACGTAAGAAATTGGGCGCTCAAGTGCCAGCAAAATGGATTGTTTTTTCTGGTATTTATTAGTGCTTCTCTCGACTGGAAAATAAAAGCACCGATAAACGACAATTTTATTTTACTTTCTACTCAGTGCGAACCTCGCTGGAAAAACATGCATATGTGCATAATATTTTCAACAATTATTAACAGCACCATCTGAGTTTCAGTTTTGGTTTCGTTGTAGGCTTCCTCTTAGAAGTGCTCATTAATATACCAAGATTGGAAGTAGGTATTTTATATCGCAGGTATCATTGCTTCAGTTAAACATTTTTGAATGACCTGTGAGTAAATATGGATACAATTTCAAGACAGTGTTAAAGACGCATCTGAATCATAAATATTTTCTA
This sequence comes from Amblyomma maculatum, assembly GCA_023969395.1. Lineage (NCBI taxonomy): Eukaryota > Metazoa > Arthropoda > Arachnida > Ixodida > Ixodidae > Amblyomma > Amblyomma maculatum. The sequence goes on along the minus strand of JAJIZL010033348.1, from coordinate 24,283 downwards.
AGTGCCCTAAAAATCACCTATTTAAAATCTTTTCTTGCAGTGAACACTTTGCATTGCCACGAAACCATAATCGGCGGTGGCTTTGCAATAATTGGTAACAAATCTACAATATAAAAGGCATATTGTTAAAAATACTGATGAAAATAGTATAAAATGTTGATCCATTACAAATTTTCGCTTATGAATGTTTCCTGTGCCTGCCGTAAATGACTGAGGTTGCATTATAAAACTATTTGAACGCCTTTGGTTCATAAATACCAGCAAAATGCTAACCTGCAGATGGGTAAATCCTTGAATGTGTAATTAGCCTATATTTGAAAATTTATGTGAAATAAACTTTCGTTCCAAAGTTCGCTGTGAATTTGTCCAAACCGATGACATATCTATGTTCTCTTTTATAGGCGGAATGAAGGTAATTATTCGTACAAACGTTTAGGGGTTGTATATGTGAGAAACTGAGAAACCACATTTTTAAAGCTAGGATTCACATATAACCATGCCTACATAATCACAGTCTTAGTTTCCTTGAGAAAAATTTTCAACAAAATCAAACACCATTAAATGCAATTTAGATATAATGTTTACCATTTTGGAAGCATAAACATCTTTCTCTGAACGTTCATGCTCCAATGGCTAGATGTGACGCGAATTTTGCAAACAAATTGCAAAAAAAATGTGCCGCATCAAACAGCAAACTAACAAAGCGAAACACCAAACTAGACATTCGAGACCCCGCATTACTCTGCAGTTTTAGTGGTAAATCTTTTTATCCTTCTTTTTCCCAAACCTTTTCACAGTATACAGAGCCAAACTAAAGAGCCGAATAAGGATGTAACGTTGGCAGACGTTTTTTCTGACTGAACTGAAAGCATGATTTATGTCATAATGAAAACTTGGCTGTTAACACTACATATATGTTGTAGTGATCCCGATCGCCATCAGCTCGCGCGCCAACACGAAGAGGTACACGATGTGGAGCCGGAGACTTGTTGGCACTGCATTGTTGGTTCGAACGCTACCCCCATCGCTTTGGTTTTCGGACGTTGCATACGGTCTTGGTGCTCCAATAAACACCTTACACTTGGTGGAGGTGTCTTGGTCGTCGCCCCAGTCCTCCACGCAAATTTCACCATGGAACTTCGGAACCGCACGCTACCGCCTTCGGTCATAACCATGCAGGACGTTCGCAGCCAACCATCGGCGCCCATCCCTGCCATTCCTGCCACCATCTTCTGTCCCGGGGCACAACGCCCCCGTGACCCACCTTTCTTCAGTGGTACCGACGACGATGACGTTGACGACTGGCTGGCCTCTTTCGAGCACTTCAGCACATATAACCGCTGGAAGATTCCATAAAACTGAGCAACGTCCTCTTCTACCTCACGGACGTGGCAAATCTGTGGTTTCGAAACCAAGAAGCCGATCCTTCGACGTGGTCTGTCTTCAAGAAGAACTTCGCGAATGTCTTCGGCCGTCCTGCGGTACGCAGACTCCGCGCCCAACAGCGCCTCCATGTACGGCTTCAACTTCCCGAGGAAACGTTTACCAGCTACATTGAGGACGTGGATGACCTCTGCAAGCGGGTCAATCCGTCCATGCCTTAGCCCGAAAGAGTCACACATGTTCTAAAAGGTCTCACTGACAATGCGTACTATATGATGTCGGCCAGGGACCCTACTTCCGTATCCGACATTATAACCCTGTGCCAGAGGTTTGACGAGCTACGAAAGCAACGCGCTTCTACGCGGCGGGCTGCGGCACCTGCCGGCATTGCTGGCTTGGCACTGGCTACGTCGTCTGCGGAACATTCCTAATTTATGCAGAATATCCAAGACTTCATCCGCGAAGAAGTTGCACGCCAGCTGTCCCTCCTCCATCCAGTTCAGCCAACCGTCTGCACTTCGTAATTAGCGCCGGCCAAACAGCCATTCATCTCGCCGGCTATCCGCCAAGTTATCGAGGAGAAAGTCGCCAAAGCGCTGCCTTATAGTGTTCCCATCACTCCTGTGCAAGCCCCACTCACTTACGCTCAAGTAACCGCTTGAACGCACGGTCCGCTTCCTACATCTTCTTACCAGAACGGCCCTACATTTTATGCTCCACCTCGTTTCATGGCCCCTCAATCTCCGATCCCTCGACCGCGATGCCGCATTACGAACCCATGGCAAACCGCCGACAATCGCCCAATTTGCTATGCTTGCGGGCTCCCGGGTCACGTCGCTCGCCTTTGCCGTCAGCGCCCGCTTCATCCTGAGAATGCAGTCCGCCAGTGCCACTACGATCCCGAGCCGCCCTTGAGCGACGTCTCTTCTGGATCCTCTCCACCTCGGGCTCAGTACTCGACACGCCGTTCGCCTTCGCCTCGCCGACGTTCCATTTCGCCGATGCTCCGGCGACAGGGCCCTAAGCAAGGGGAAAACTAAATGCCGCAGTTCCGGAGGCAAGAACTTCGCGTTTGACGAACTCGTTAAGTCCTCCGCCTTCTCTGAAGTGTTATTGAAGTGTTCGTAGAAGGTTTTCCCGTTCTTGCGCTGGTGGATACAGGTGCTGCCGTTTCCGTAATTAGTGATGCCCTTCGGCGCAAAATTCGCAAGGTCACGACGCCGCTTGCTGCCTTTTCGCTTCGTACGGCCAGTTCAGAGCGCATCACCCCTGTGGCAGCGTGCACGGTACGAGTTTGCATCAAATACATTACGTATCTCGTCGAGCTGGTGATGCTTTACGCCTGCTCCCACGACATCATCCTCGACTACGACTTTCTGTCGACTCACAGTTCTGTGATTGATTGTGCCCGTGCTGAAGTTGAGCTTTCCCTTGTGTGTAATGTTTCCCTGTGTGACCCGCCTGGGCGCCCTGCTAAACTACTTGTAGCTGCAGACACCGACATTCCTCCCTTTTCTTCTGTTCTCGTTCCCCTTATTTCGACATCTGCCATCCCTAGTACTGTTCTCTTTACACCCAAACTCGCCCCCGCCCGTCATAACCACCTCCTTCTTCCTTTCGCCGTTCTAACAATTTCTGATGGCAGCTGTGTCATTTATGCTTCCAACCCTTTTCCCTGCCCAAAGGTTGTTCTTCGAGGGGAGTGCCTCAGCTACATTGAGGAGCTGGACCCTGATCGCAATTACATCTTCTCCGAGCCTGATGTTTTTCCTCACGTCGCTGACCTGACGTCTTATGCTGCTACGAGTGATGAGCTCCTTGTCGACGTCCTTCATCGAGCTATCGCGGCCGACCTTCCGTCCGCCCAACGGGACCAATAGTCGCCCTCCTTCAGCGCTTCAGTGCTTCTTTTGACGTGTCCCAGCCTTCCTTGGGCCGCGCACTGACCGTTTCTCATGCAATCGACACTGGTCCTCATGCTCCCCTGCGGCAACGACCATATCGCGTGTCGCCCACTGAGCTCCGCGTCATTCGTGACAATGTCGCCGATATGCTTCAACGGGGCATCATACGACCATCTTCGTCACCCGTAGTGTTGGTGACGAAGAAAGATGGCACGATCCGCTTCTGTGTAGACTCCCGGCGTCTGAATAAGATAACCCGCAGAGAGGTTTACCCACTACCACGAATTTACGACGCGCTAGATTGTTTGCAAGGAGCGGAGTTTTTTTTTTTTGTCGCTAGATTTGCGCTCTGGCTATTCGCAAGAACCGATGGCTTCCGCTGACTGCCCGAAAACAGCCTTCATCACTCCCGATGGCTTGTATGAATTCAATGTGATGCCGTTCGGACTGTGCAACGCCCCCGCCACCTTCGAGAGAATTATGGATAACATTCTCAGTGGGCTCAAATGGGAAAGATGTATTTGTTATCTAGATGACATTGGCGTTTTCTCGAAAAATTTCCCTTCCCGCCTTCTGCGCCTTCAGCGTGTCCTTACGTGCCTTACTAAGCTGGTCTACAGCTCAACTTGAAGAAATGTCAATATGCCGCTACCAAGCTCACAATACTTGGTCATGTCATATCCGAGGATGGCGTTCTACCGGATCCTACCAAACTTCGTGCCGTCGCAGACTTCCCCAAGCCCACAACCTTGAAAGAACTTCGCAGTTTTGTCGGTCTATGTTCCTATTTCCGCCGTTTTATTCGCAACATCGCCAGTATCATCGCCCCTTTAACGCAACTTCTCGCCGGAGGCCCGAGCCTCTCCTCTTGGTCCTCAGCCTGTGATGCTGCGTTCAGTACACTACGCCATCTACTGGTCTCTCCCCCTATACTCCGCCATTTTGACCCTGCCTGCTCGACCGAAATACACACTGATACAAGCGGCGTGGGTCTGGGCGCTGTTCTTGCTCAACGGAAACCTGGATATTCCGAGTATGTCGTCGCGTACGCTAGTCGTACCCTCTAGAAAGCGGAATCGAACAATTCTGTGACCGCAAAGGAATGTCTGGCCATCATATGGGCCATTACCAGGTTTCGCCCTCATATTTACGGTCGCCCATTCTACGTTGTTACCGACCACCACGCGCTCTGTTGGCTATCCTCCCTCAAAGACCCTGCGGCCGCCTCGCCCGTTGGGCTTTACGTCTTCAAGAGTACGATATCCACGCCATCTATCGATCTGGACGCAAGCACACTGACGCTGATGCCCCTTCCCGTTCACCGCTTAATAACGACTCGACGGCTGGCTTCGTTTGTGCCTACGATATGTCGCCGCTCAACATTACCAACATGAAATCTGAGCAGCAGTAGGATCCATGGATATCCTCCCTCTTAACATTCCTGTCTACGCCCGCTGAGCTGTTTTCGTCACGTGCACTTCGACGTCAGGCCCACCACATCGCCACTCGTGATGGGCTTTTATACCGCCGCAATTACCATCCTACAGGGCGAAAGGGGCTTCTCGTGATTCCGCGACATCTCCGTGCATAAATCTGCACCTCTTTCCACGCCCATCCCCAATGCTGACACGTAGGTGTCATGAAAACCTATTCTAGACTGCGTATGAGATATTACTGGCACGGCATCTTCCGCTTCATTCGTCAATACATCCGATCCTGTACCGCCTGCCAACATCGCAAGAATCCACCCCCTCAGCCAGCCGCTCCGTTGCAGCCATTGCCTTGCCCCGCCGCCCTTTTGACCGTGTCGGTATCGGTCTGTATGACCCGTTTCCGACCACTTCGGCTAACAACCGCTAGGTCATCGTAGCCGTTGACCACCTAACCCATTACGTGGAAACATCAGCCTTGCAGTCTGCCACCGCACGTGATGCTGCTTGGTTCATTCTGCATCTCCTCGTTCTTCGTCACGGCGCACCGAAAGAATTGATCAGTGACCGCGGATTTGCGTTTCTTTCCGACACTATCGAAGCTCTCCTAAAACAGTGCCAGATCATTCACCGATGCACCACAGCGTATCACCCCCAAACAAACGGCATGACTTTGAGATTTAATCGCACTCTTAGTGACATGCTAGCCATGTACGTTGATAGCGCTCACTCTAATTGGGACCAAGTACTGCCTTTCGTAACGTACGCCTACAATATGGCTACGCGGACTACGACTGGGTTATCCCCCTTCTTTCTTTTATATGGTCGTGAACCCACGTCCACCATGGATACTATCCTGCCCTACCAACCCGACGCTTCAGAGACCACTCTACTGTCTGAAGCGCACACATTTGCAGAAGAATGCCGACAATTGGCGCGCTCCTTCACAATGGAGAACCAGGCTCGACAAAAGCATAACCGGGACCCTACAAATCCAGCGCCTTCATATCTCTCAGGTGCCCTCGTTTGGCTCTGGGTGCCTTCCTCTGCACCGGCCTCTCATCCAAACTCTTATCGCGCTATCATGGACCTTACCGCATTCTCGAACAATCTTCTCCCGCCAATTACGTAGTAGATCCCTTGAACCCATCTCCAGATCATCGCCGCCGCGGCCGAGAAACTGTACATGTCGACCGCCTCAAGCCGTATTATGATCCCCCTACCTTTCCTCACCATTAGTCGCCAGGATGGCTCCTTTTCCGCCGGAGGGTATTGTAGTAATCCCGATCGCCATCAGCTCGCGCGCCAACCCGAAGAGGTAGACGAAGTGGAGCCGGAGCCTTGTTGGCACTGCACTGTTGGTTCGAGCGCTACATCGTCGCTTTGGTTTGCGGACGTTGCTTACGGTCTTGGTGCTCCAATAAACACCTTATAATGTTTTTATTCGTTGGTCAAACATGTTTATGAATGAAAAAGCGAAAGAGTGAGCACAATATCGAAGCACAACCAAACACTGATCGCGTTAGCGCGGTACGCGAGCCTCACATCCCTGTGGCCTCATCATAAATATTCCCGTCTACGCTCACTGCACGGTAAAGCCCCGAAGGTTGACGCCCAAGTTTTTGTAGCCACCATAGATGAGCCAACGTATCTACGCTGTTGTCTCATAGGCCCGGCCAATTTTACTTCAAATTGTTTCCTAACCAAAAAGATAATCGATTACCTTTTATTTACACTACACGCCCTACCGAAGTCCATCGCCTGTTGTCAAGGTATCCATAACGTGCAGGCCTTATTTTGTTCCTGTAGTTAGCTGCGGCAGCACTTCTACTACAGTGACACTTTTTTTACCACAGCGCCTCTTTCATTATAGCGCTGACTGCAAGAATAACTATTGGTTACCGACAAATGATTTTCGTTGATGTGTTATGAGTCCCGCTGCTTCGATAGACATCCTTTTAAGAAATGTATATTGGACGTCGTTGCATTTCGCTGATAAGTTATTTGTTATAATATACGTTAACGTATATCTCAAAGAAGTCGAGATTTCGTTGACCAACCGAAAGCGTCGACATATTATGAAAAGACAGTGCTGATGTGCAGAGAGGTACACAAAGTCTCTCCTTTTGGAGCCTTCATAGAGGTTCGGTGTCTGTTACAAATTCACTGTGCTTTTATTCCTTTTTAGAGGATTATACTTTTATAACATATATAAGGGTGCCCTAGATATGTAGGGAATGCACATTTTACGTCTCTCTATTGACGTCAAACTATTGCTATAATTAAATGCCAAGCGGGAAAGGTTAGGAACTCCTAGAAGGTTTTCAATGAAATAAGAATATTTTCTCAGTCGAAAAATTCATTTTATACGCCTTCTATCATGAAGGCTTCTATAACACGTTAAACTAAACTTCTTCTTAGACAATTTCGGGTAATACTGTAGACGTTATCGCAATTATCGCTGGTTTAATACCTCGAAATTGTTTTTTATAAAAGGAACACGTATCTTTTCCTCTCGATACGCTTCAGCGTTGCTTGCTCAGTATTATCAAAACCCCAAAATATAAGAGTCGAATGTTTCCATGTCTAAAAATACATATCTGGTAGCGCATATACCTCCCAAATATTTTGACCAAAGCATATTTGTAACATGGGGACCGATAATATTTCGTCATTTTATCCGCAAATGCTACAGGAATGTTTCACGACATTGTTTTAGCAGCCACGACATCAGTCTTTTAAACGGCTGTGAAAAGGCTGAGCTCTAATGGCAATGCACTATCAAGAATAACACTCCTAAGGGGTCAAAAATGCATCAATTATCTTCTGCAAGAATTTAGAACAAAATTGAGAGATCAGAAGGTTTATATTATGCAGAATTGTTTACATGCAGACATATATCTCCTAAATAATATTGCCGCATAGAAGACGACGACAAAGATGGATAACGCTGGATAACGTCGTCTGTAAGCATTTCGGCCGAACTTTTGGAGACCGTTCTCCGCCTCAGTGGTACCAGTCACCATAAAACTACAGCCTATCACCCCCAAACCAATGGGTTGACAGAACGCCTCAATAAAACCATCGCAGACATGCTTTGCATGTACGTTGACGTGAACCACAAGAATTGGTACGAAATTCTTCCCTACGTCACGTTCGCCTGCAATACGGCACGCCAAGACACCACTCGTATGACACCATTCAGCCTCCTTCACGGGCGACCAGTAACAACTATGCTGGATGCAATGTTGCTCCCGAATTCCGACACCGACGATCTCGATCAGGACGCCGAGGAAATCGCTCAGCGTGCAGAGGAAGCCCGCCAACTAGCGCGTGTGCGGATCAAGAATCAAAAAGAGCATGATGCACGACGCTACAATCATAGACACCAACATGTCATGTACGAACCTTGCGACAAAGTGTGGGTCTGGACGCCAATTCGCCGCTGTGGACTCTCCGAAAAACTATTGCGGCGATATTTCGGGCCATATGTTGTTCAGCGACGTTTAACCGACGTCACTTACGAGGTGGTGCCAGACGGGGTGTCGACCTCAATGCGACGCCAGCAACAAGCCTACGTCGTCCACGTTGTACGCATGAAGCCGTACAATTCGGACTGACCTTGACCTCCTACTCCCTTTTATGCTCATCGGGACGATGCTTCTTGAGGAGGGGGGCAAATGCCGCATAGAAGACGACGCCAAAGATGATGACTGGCCCCACAAGCGCGAGCCTGGAAGAGAAGGAAGTTGGAGCGCAAGACTCGTCCAGGTTGATTATTAAACCCGTCCTATCTTTGGGTCCTCCTTGGCGTTCTATCGAGACGTGACAATATGATTACCATGCGTTTTACGATTATGATGAACAAGTTGACATGCGGCGTCTTTGCAGAATAACTGCCAAAATACCCCTCCATATTATTGAAAGTATAGCAGATTGCTCTTGCGCTGCCTTCATACCTTGTTGTTCTAACATGCATTCGAGAATTGCGATTCAAAGATTTTGTTCTTGTTTCAAAGGCCCACAGTTCTAGAAAAGTGTAATATAAATTATTTAGCGAATGCTAGACAATGGACTCCGCAGCCGAATTGAACTTTGTAACGACTGCCATTAGCTGTTTCGGCCTTTCGGCCAGCGAGGGTTACCTTCTCTCGGAGGTAGCCTTAAGCATAGAACTTTCATCTTTAAGCCTTATACCTGTTCACTGTATGACACTGTGACAAATATATGTTAAATTTCATGTTTGACACTAATGCGCGTTGTAGCCGTTGAGACATATTTGATGGAGCCTAGGGCATCCTTCTGACAACCTTCCCTCACCAGCCGATAATACAAGTGACTTAGAGCGGGCGGTTAAGCGAAAAGCTGATAATGTATGTGGTTCAGTTACAACGGCAATGCTTTTTAATCTTTCAGCAGCAAAATCACTGACATTTTTATTCTTGCAAATATACAAAGCATTTTTGGAAAAGGCGGCAAGCGAATATATTTGCAACGTATGTGTGCCGACTAATTTTAGCGCATGAAGTTAAGTTACGACAAGACCGAATTTCGCGTAGCTAAACTCATCGACCTTTTCTTTATGTTGTAACCTTACCAAGGTCGTGTTGCCTACTAAGAATGCAGTTTTGCTTAATGGGACTGGTCTGAAGGCGGCTTTTGATTGTAAGAATGTGAATATCTGCAGAGAAGGAGCTGTTTTTTAGTGACCCGATAAATAATTAGTTTACCAGCATAATTTATGTACAGCTACTACCATTTTGTAGGTTCTCTGCTTAGCTAAAACCAGGGGTGGGAAAAATTATTAAACAAACAAAACAAAATTTAAGACATTTTTCCAGTGTGATAAGTCTTTTGTTGTTGGAATCTTACTTTCTGCCTCGGCTGTGACACTACCAAGCTCTTCTTCAGTATTCAGTAGAAGATTGGAGGACGACTAGCCGTGGCGCAGCTATACAAAGAGTATATTGAAGCGATGTGAGGATACAAAATTATTTTTGAGTCACACGTCATGGGAAACAATGACCTCACCATTAGGCTGATATCGTGCGGTTTAATACTGAAGTCGCGCGGCCAAATTTCAGCTCGCAATAATAGAAAAGCAGGACGCAGAATATAAGCATTAAAAGAAAATGGAAAATAAGTCAAGCTGCGATTCAGAACAAAGGTTCATTCACAATACATTAAAGAAATAAAATAAATAGGAATTTAAACGAATAAAATATTGGCAGCCTTGGCGGCCTAATCCGTGGTATGCCTAGATTATTACACTCCTAGAATGTACACGTGCTTGCCAATGCTGTGCAGGCATAAATAAAATAGGGATTGTGAGGAAGTTTAGTTTTAATCACCAGTCTGCAGCTGTGCAGTGAGCAGGACAGCTAGTAGAAGTCCATGGTAAGTGACGTAAAACGCATAGGACATTCTGGTGAACTTCTGGTCCTCTGCGCCTGACACTTCCTTGGTCTGCCGCGCCCTCTAGTTAGCGTTCTCGCCTGCCGCTTCTGAAGGCGAGCAGCCCCCTTGGATGATTGCGCCGAAGACGATGCCATTATGTAAAGTCACAGCGTCTTAATAACACAGGTGGTAGCTGACGAGTGGGATATCCAAAACGGAAAGGTCATCGAAGCACGAGCACCAAATCAACCGAGCATGGGGCGAATCTGCTCACTGACAGTGCCAGATAATTGCACGTGAGTGCGCGTGCTACACTTGTCGGGAACTAGGGACCGGTTCACAGCAATAGGAGGGGTCTGTGCGGCTATCGCTTGCTCTTGTCTTGTCTTCCTGATATCCTGAAGACTATTTATTTGTACCACAGCTCACCCTGCCTGTTTTCTTCACAGCTTGAATACTATTTCGGCTCTACTCTCTTTTTTTCTTTCCTGGTGGCAATTTTCTTAGCGCGTGAAGATGACCGAGCCAATTACTAAAGGTGAACAATCATTCTACTTTTCGATGCCTGACGGGTCGCTGATGTCAGCAGCTCGTAGAAAGTGTTTCAGAGTCTCCCATAAACAATGTCGGGCCTTCGCAATACGTTGTTGGATGTTCACGCTGATCATTGTTTACCTGACGTTTTTTTTTTATGTTACACGTACTGCAACATACACGCGCCAGAATTTCTGAAACTGCTGCGATAATCATCGGGTCACATCGGAATATGTATCTGCCATAAGTGGACATAATGTTGGCAGACAACAGAAGCTGAAAATGTAGCCGTAAATGTATATCTCAGCCGTTTACCATAAAAGAGAAATATAAGTGGTTGTAGTTTGTGGGGTTTAACGTCCTAAAGCGACTCAGGTTATGAGAGATGCCAAAGTGGAGGACTCCGCAAATTTCGACCACCTGGGATTCTTTAACGTGCACTGACATCGCACAGCCCACGGGTGCCTTGCTTATCGCCTCCATCGAAAAGCGGCCGCCGAAGCCGGAATTAGATCCCGCATCCTTGGGCACAGTAGCCGAGCTCCATAACCACTGCGCCAACCCCGCAGGATAGAAATATAAGCAAATATATTATTATAATTAGAAATACAAGAAATATAAGTTAAGATGTAGTACGCTGCAAGAATCAAGACAAATGTATATATGTATATATATATATAT
>JAJIZL010033348.1:0-12554 GCA_023969395.1 Amblyomma maculatum | reverse complement strand
GTGGGAGTTCTGGACATTATCATTAATCAACACATTTGAGTGACGCAACAATGCGGCTTCATTTTGTTCTTAATAATTCTTATTACCTTTCATAGTGTGTTGCCAGAATAACTGGTTATAGCTGTTTGCTAAATCGGGTTTTGCTTTTTTAAAGCTTGTTTAGCAAAGGCCCCTCTGTCCGATGTATCGGGATATAAAGCCGAGAGCTATTTCTTACACTACCCGGTAAGCAGGTGAAGAAAGGTAGTGGTCTTTTCTTGCATTATGATGAATTAGTGACTAAAACAACCATGACGAAAACTGATGAATTTAGTGCTTATTATATGCATACATATTAGAAGAATTTCAGACAATACATTTTGTTTAGGAGCACTGCATCCTTCCATATGCTAGAGAAGAAGGAAATTAGTGCATCGTCTGCTAGGAGCTGATGGGATAGAATAAACGTTAATGTAGGAATGTGTAAAGTTTGTTAGTTTCTGGAGTGTTCTGCTTCCAAATAAGGTGTACAGTATAATACCCTCATTTCAGACCATTGATACTTCGGTATGGGTCCAATTGTGCTTACGAAGGTCACTTCAAACATTACTCAAGAAAAATATTCCTGATGTTTACGTGATTGCCATTCCTCAGTCAATGTTTTCCAATGTTTAGTTCGAATTTACTTGATTTACCTATGATGCTTGCCATTTTACGATTAGTTTTATTAGTAAGAATTTCATTATATCCTTGTTGGGCATATTTGCTTTTTAAAATTTTGCTTTATTTGGCAGCTGTAGCACATGCATCACATACATACAGCATGCACGCGCTCTCATTTCCGTTAGTTCCTTTGCGTGTTGGTATCCAGCAGATCCTTGTGTTCCAGCAGCAGTAGTACTATGGTGAAAAGAAAACAGTCACTCACGAAGTGAACATGCAAAAAAGACGTTTCGTAACCCGTACGAGTTCCTTGATCTCAGTCTCTTACATTCCGAAACTTTTGGATCCATGGCCTCTTTCTCAAGCATTTCACCCCAGAAGAGCTGAGCACCAGGCCGGGGGAAATCTTGGACTCGTTGAAAAACGGTAGGTGTTCGGCAGTACCCAGAATCCCGGTATGTGTAAAACCTCCTAATGAGGGCGCAACTGGATTTATGGAGTTTAGAGCTGTTAATATACTGAAGTGATCTATAGACTGCACTAATTTTAAAGTTAGCCTTCTATGCACTCATATAAAATTGCATATTTTGGCAAGGCAATCAGGAGAACATTGAGGCCGTATTACTCGATTTACTCGTTTGTCTACTACAATAATTCTTCGTACATAGTTTGCTGTCTTTGAACGCAGTTTGAAATTAAGTCGCACAAAAAAAGTTGAACTCTACCAGAGTGGAATGAAGCTCGTCTCGGCAAATTAGGAACCCTATCCAGTAGTCCTATATAGTTGCATTTTTCTGCGAAGTTGAGGAATAAATATCTAGTAGATTGCGTAATAATTTGCAACAGCGTTCCGGAAGTTCACTATATAAATATGCTATAGCATATAACTATTGGTAGAAACTACATTTTTATGACGTATAAGCATTTTAGCGTGATCCTGTTGCATTAGAGCAAAGGTTCATTTAGAGGTTTTGCATCGACAAGTTGAGAGACGCAAACTGTGTCTAAATGTTTCAAATTAGGCGCTCTTGCACACCCTTAGGCTTAACTCCCATACTGTAAGAAAGACCGTAAAATAGAGGTAAATGTGTAAAAGTATCTTGATCAGAATGCGATTCTTGCCTTTAGAGTAGAATATATGGTGAGGGATCGGGAAACTTTTTTTTCAGAGCCTGTGTTCCCAATGTCATTTGTCTCTGTCTTTGCGACTATGACATGAGTCTGAACCCGCGGTCACGCCTGGCCACAGCACAACAATCATCTTTGTATTCCACCTCCGTAGCAGTATCGAGCTCAAATGGCTTCTATATTTGTTATCCCTTTAAGAGCATCGACTCAACTTCCCTATGTCTTCCAAGGCCATTAATCTCAGTCGTGTGGTTTTCAGCTCACACGGAGTGCGAGTCTGGCACGCGTGTGACGTCATGCTGCGCTATCACGTGACATGCTATCGGGAGGATAACAGCTGCTTCGCGGCGCTTGTTTTTAAGGCTCTTTATTGAGGCGGCGCCAGCTGGCGCTCTCTCTTCGGCTGAAGCGTCAGCTGTAATCCGTTTATCCGACTACTTTGTTGTATAGGCGAACTATAGTACGGTATAGGCAATCAGGCGCTATATATACATTGTTTTCGCGCGCATTTTATGTGCAATATACAGGGCTCATTGCGCTGAAAAGCCGTCGCGACATGTCTGGATGAGAAGGAGCGCTCAACAAGGAGTTAAGTTTCTTCTGGCGCAGATATGAGTTGCACCGTACACCAAATATTTATGTTACTGAGCAATTACCGAGGATATGTAGGTTTTTCAGTGCAGTGTTCTAGCTGTACGACGAATATACCGGGATCGTATCTCAGAGATGTCTACTGCACATGATAATATTTTATTGCCGTGCGCATGGCATTTTCATATCTTGTGGATGTATCTGCGCCACATGAAGGCGTCGTGCGACTCCTGCCCCCAATTCAAAAAGAAAACATCAGTTCCTATCTCCGACGGAACATTTTCATATGAGACAAACACTGACGTTCGAAGCACAGCACGACAATTAGGAACTTTACCAGGCGAAGAAACTGCCTACCTACTAATTGCGAAAACAATGCACCGTATTCTGTAGCGAAGCTTGTCTGTTTGCTTCAGTTTGGGTTAGAATGACGCTGATAAAAATCACAACAGCTTCGAAATCACACGGAGCATTGGTAATTTTTGGAGAGTCCCGCAGCAGCTGTAATGGACATAAATATGGCAGGTCTGCAGAATTTAAGTGGGGAGGATTAACGTTAGGAGGCCACATAATCACGTTCTTAGACTTAGTGCTTGATCAGAGTAAAATGTGTGCATTCAAGGAGACAATATAGAAATATTTGTCTCTTCTGCCGACAACAATTTTTGGGTTGCTTCCGTGCTATTTTTTTTTTTTTGTAATGTGTTTCAGTTCATTGAAGCATCCAGGAGCGACCTCGACTAGAGGGACCATTTAGAATGGACGCTGAAAGCAAAGAGGCGGGGAATTGATGTACGACCTGAAAACGCAAAAAATGTCTTCAAGCGTCTTATTATTTCGACATCCTCCTACAGAGTGTACCTTTTCCTCTGTAATCTTCTAACCCCTGTTTCTTGCTATCTTTACAGGCGCTGTTTAGGTATGCACTAATATTTAAGAACATTACTGCACTTTTTTTTCCCGACTAGCAATTTATTGGAAGTGTGCCAATACCTTTCAAAGCAGAATCACACTATCGTATGTCCAGAAAAATGTGTTCGTTTTCAACATATGTAACGTGTATTTCTAATTGAAGTAAAAAATTGGAAAACCCTTAAGCTTTGCTTCAAGAGTAGCTGCAAAGCGCTTTTTACCACGACTTTTCATTGCGGTTATTTTATATTGCATTTAGTTGAAATTAGTTTGTATTTTAAAATTAATATTATTATTGTAATATCCATACACATCAAAACACACGTTAGAAAGTTATACATGCGACTACGGGTAACTAGATGCAAATGTAACACGATCGGTACAAATTAATTTTCTTCGGCTTTTTGGTGCATGCCCGACAGGCATGTAGAGGACCTGAGCTTGAACTCGAATGGGGACAGATTTATTTGACTGAAGTAAACTTAATTTATGAGAACGTAAACCTAATTTATGAAAACGTAGATTGCAGGTACCTCCACGCTAGTTGTTATTTATTTGGACACTTTCCTAATTCCTTATATAGCTTTGTTTTGAAAGCGGGATGTTTGAAATTTCTACTCAAGTTCGTGTGGTTGTGGCGTCATAACTCAGGAGATCAATTAGTATCTTTACGCAAGAAAATCAGCAACACACTTTGGCGCCTATTACTACACTACTGGCTTTTCGACCCAACGTGTGACGATGGCTCGCTTAATATGCCATACATTCCTATTACAGCACTAGAAAGTGAGTCGCAGGCTAATATTGTGTATGAAAATGATCAATGAAGCGGTGAAAATAAAACTAAGATTTTATCGAACCTGGCCCTCTTCTTCGGTTGCGCTTCAGTGATGCTACTACAACACCTTCGGTGCACTTACCTTTCCTCGGTTTTGTAAAAGGCTGCTGTTTTGTCCCTTCTTTGTCTTCATCAAAACCGCATCAGCACCAGCAGCAGCAGCAGCATGTTTATACCCTCTTCAGGGTGAATACTTTTGTCATTATTCTAACTCAATCCTGTGCTAGTTGCATCTCCACTTGACCCCTGTGAACTTCTGAACCTCTTCCGCCCACCTAACTTTCTGCCTCCCTTTTTTTCGCCCTCACGGGACCATAAAAATAAAAGTAATGCCCATACCTGTACAGTGCCACGTAGAGGACCCTACGCCTTATTAGGATTTATTTTAAGCTCAAGTGATTTCGAATTTCCACTTTCGTTTGGTAGCTGCACACATATAGCACGCTACCTATACTCTCAGCACGAGAAACAATGTGGACATGATCACGACGCAAACGGAAATACAATCATGTGTAGGAATGCATCTTGTCATAGCGGACGTCATTGATGCCACTGTCCTCTTCGTTGGAATCTTCCTCTGCACGTCTGCTAATGATGCTGCTTAGACTCTTTTTTTTTTCGATCAGAAGCTCGAGTAAGTAAAGCGGACACCTGCAAAACACAGCTAAAAGCAAGCATTGCAGACAAGCGCAGCGCTAAATCAGCGGTTTTCATCGACAACTAAGGCTCGGGTGACGTACTTGGTTGTAGCACATTATGCTTTCCTGCCCGATATGGTACAGATGTATCTAAAATAAAAAAGAAACGATAGAGCCAGAAATTTGCAACCAATATTATTTCTAAGAAGGTTACAGTTTCAGGCGTTGCAATGTATAGATGTTATGGAGCCTACGTTACATAATATTTGTCCCGGGTTGAAGTTTGTTCTTTATGGTATTTTGTGGATAGGCTACTTGAGATGATTTTAGGCAGCTCTGTGAAGTATTAAAAATGCTGTTACAGTAGGAGTAATGGTACTGTAGGTGCTGCCAACAGGCGCAAAGCTCTGTGCAAAAAATTGGTAAAGTTCCTTTTTGTGTGCTTTCTTCGAAGGCAAAAACATTACCTTATGCAAGTTCGCACTAAATTATATCAAGAAATCAAAAATAAATTTTACTTAACGAACAACAATTGTCAGTATATATTTTCTCTAGAAAGCAGTAGTCACTGGAAGCAAAAAATTATAAAGAAGCCTCACAACGCCAAATTTTGTTAAAGATACTGTAATAGGCTGCCGTGTAGCATTATGGTCCGCACACCATCAAGTAGCTGGTGACCTAGCTGCGTGGTAGAGACAAATAATCCCCTGTGTATGTCGCTGAATGTGAAGACATGCTATGACGTATGGTGGTAGTACTGTTACAATGTCTCACAATTTGCCATGTGTGTGCAATAGCGGTGACATTGCGCTTGAGAATGTGTTGTTTCGCGTTGATGTAGTGGTGCGGTCGCCCTATTGTAATTTACATGTGTGTAGAAATATTTACCATTGTTTTTCACTATACTCGAGTCAGGGTCACTATGCTTCAGGTATGCTCTCATCACGTCATTCCCTTGTTTGCTTCTTGGCAGCAGACTCTACCTTCAGTAACATCTACACATCTTTGTTTGAATTGTACCTTCTGCTCTTCTCTCAAGATATCCCCACCTCACCTCACCATCGCTTAGTCACGTTTTCCTGCCTTTGCCATGAAAGATGGCTATAAAAATGAAAATATCAGCCTACAGAAAGTAGAGAAAACGAATAATCTGACTGTATGGACTCCCTACTTTGTGCATAATTATTACGCCATAACGCTACATCCCGCTGACTTGAAAAGGCGTCTCTGCCAGCGTAATCCAAAATTTAAACCAGTCCCTCGAACAATATGGTTACCTGCGGTATTGCAACTGGGCAGGCAACGCATAAGCCACGAAAGGGTGTTGCTGCCAATTGTGTTGGAGGGTAATCTAATGAACACATTGTGCCACGTACGACGTACTGACGTGTGTATGGAATTTATACTTGTGTCACAGAAATATTTTGAAAGAAAGATTATAATTTAGGTGACGACAAAAACGCGGGTTGATTACGCTGTTTTATGGCACCATCATGTCTACTCATGAGCAGTAGCTTTATCGTCCTATAGTACTTGTTTTTGTTTGCTTGGTATGACCTGCTTCGAACGTGGCCATCGTTCTGAATGATCCATTTCGGTATGCGTATGGTACCCCTATACAAAATATTGAAATGATAAAATGTTACATTTTGAGATCTTGTCTTCTGCAAAACACAGAAAGTAAAAACAGGAGACAGCCAGATGCATTGTGCCTAGAGCACACCGATTTGCACTTCTAACACTCTGCCATAAAAACCACTAGAAAGTTTCTCTTATGATTACTAGCAGAATAAACTGATACCGTCATGTAGAAGCAGAAGAAGGAACTGTTTAGGATTCCAGCAATGAAAATATTATAGCTTTCAATCTGGTTGTCGCAGCTTTAGCCACATCCCGTTCGGCTTTCCCTTTTACTCTAAATCTACTCTGATGTGTGTTTTGAAGTCTTGGTTGAATATTCGGAAATAGAAACGTTGCAAATACGCTCAAAAGAAGCAATATTTTTTTCGGCGAGGATATAAGAATTTTGACATTATTATTGAGTATATAGATTCACGAGCTAGAATCAAAAATGCTTGAAAAAGGCAAATGGTTATGAATAAAGCAGCCATAATATTATTATAATAGTACTGCAGGCAAGTTCATAACACGATTCATTTCGGTGCATTGCAAGCACTCAGTTAACTTTTAAACAGGAGTACAGTACATAGAGCTTTTTTGAAGATCGGGTGGTGTTTTAATAAAGAGCTAACATTTATTCTATGCTCACAAGAACAGGGTTAATCAGAAAGGGGTTCTCAATGCACACTAAAATTCCCAGGTGATCAGTCTCGCTTGAGAACTCCTCGTATTTTTATGCTTTTTAATTCACAATATATAGAAAGGAGGATGTATGTGCGTATGCGCAGAACAAGTGTTTTAATCTATGCAGCAACGAATGAGAAATGAAAATGGGTAGCAAAATTATTTTTATTTTCGCAAGCTGAGTAGCGTTAAAATAACAAATAATGGATAGAATTATTGAGTGCGACAGACGTGTTTTGTGCGGTATATGCTATAAGGAGCTATTCCGTGACGCTATAGATCCAGTTCTTATACGCGTCCATACTATCATTTCAACAAACCTTTAAGAATTTTCACGCGAGGTGATTTTACTGTACTGAAAACACTGTCGATAGGGCCTTGTTAGGCTTCCACAATGCATTGTATAAAATGAATGGCATTTAAAGCAGCTCTGTCATGGAAGTTTGCCGTGCGTCGGCAAGGCGTTTGCCTACGTGGACCAATGAAAGCGATAATTCTATTTCAGGTTCATACCTCCCTCTAGTCATGACGTCGAGGACAATAAACTCGAAGTAACACGACCTTAACGTATCCTTCCTACACGAAGAAGCAACAGCCTGCAGTCAAGACGCCGCAGACGGCGCTTCGGGGAAAATAAAATCAACTTGCATTCAACTCTTCAAAAGCAACTCTTGCATTCATCTATCTCGCAGTTAACTCGCTGCCTTCTCGCCAAACAGCTCAACGACCGTTTACATGATGCTGTACTGAGCTACATTATGATACCCGAAGGCAAGTAGGCTTTCCTTTTCAAACTGTATTTTGTCGATTCGAGCTTTCCGCGATGCTAATGCTAAGTGCCCCCAGTCAAACGCGAGGAAGGAAATTACGTGGGTGTGAGATTGGGGAGCATACTGCGCAGCAAGGTGCCTTACCGGCAGCACCAAGATTGCTTACATGTCCGCCGATGCTTATTGGGGTCCACGAAGTACAGTAAACAGTAAGTACCGTCAGAAATTCCGATGCGCATATATATTTCTACAGAGAGGACAGCAAATTGATATTAAGCCACAATGACTCTCAGTTAAAAAAAAAAAAAAAAACTAATGTCCGATGACTGCAATACGGTTTAGTTAGCGAGCTGGCTTTCTGGGTCTGGGGAGTAAGGATAGTTTAGTGACCCTGCTCTGCGTGTTCAATATTTAAGCATGTAAAGTATTGATACAGGTAGGAAATTATTTTCGTTTCCTGCTTTGTTATGTGAACAAAATACATATCAAGCGTTAGGGCACAGGAAATTTGCAAATATGCATGCAAGTGTATCTAGTTTGCATCAATTCTTCGCGATTTCTTCTTGTTCGTAAGAGTTATGTGCGTGGCCAATCTTCCCAGCGTAATTACGGTGCTGTGCGTGCTAAAGTTTGTGCGCTCAGTACTAGGTGTAAAGGTCGTGAATTTACCGTATTGGGTATAGCGTTATCGATGTGCAACAATGTGTAAAAGAACTTAGCAAGACGCATTTTATTGCCCATACATTGTGGTATTTGTGGTATTTTGTTTTTCGCCAATATGCATGTATATTCTTCAGCCATGCTCACTTCTTTGGCGGCCAGCTAAAGTTTTCATAACGTGCTCAAACATGGCACGACCTATATACAATGCCTTTTAAAAGTAACATGATAGTCGCAGGAAATGATATTCTGCTTTTTACCTATGGATACACAAAACATGTCATTATACTTCCTTTTGAGTTAGAAGTATAAATCTCATGCCTAGACACCAACCATCCTCCCCTTGGCGCCATAAGGTGGCATATTTTATGCTAACTTAAGTGCGTGCATAATATTAACGTGATTATCTCGTTTTGTGGCCCAACTACATGATACCTTAACATCCGCAAATGCCACCTAAACGCAACCCTCAATAACATGAACAGCGTTCTTCATTTTGAGGCTACCAAATCTATTCATTTGGTAGCCCTTGCAAACATTCGAAAGTATTGTCCATGCGAAGACGAAGATAGACGTTTTTCACAGGAAACTTATTACAGTGGCGCTCTTCACACTGAATCGGATAGAGCCATATTTCAATTCGACAAGACAACAGGGGACGCCCAAGGACAGCTTAAGGGCTCAGTCTAAAACAATTCGTCTACCGGCTCCTTATTAGCTGTGCACTCGGTTTTGGACACGCGATACGAAACTGCCGGGGCGGCACGAGACTTTTGGAGTAGATGTGATGGAAAACATCAGAAGCTTGAGGGAGGGAGCATCATGCGAGTCGAAGGAGGAGCGGAATTGGTCAAGCACATTAAGGTGCTTGTTTCGTGATGGTTTAGAAAGATCGGCCCTGAAGAATCGGAAGAAGGAGAGTCTGTAGAGGCGGGAGCGTGCGCTGGTGGCCCAATGATTATTTACGTAGTCACAAAAACATAAACCTAGCTGTTGCAGTACAGGCCTTCACGTTGCCTAATTTCATATATAAAAATTTCAACAGCTCTCAAGCAGACGTTTACGACGTGAAAAACTCGGCAGGCGATATCAAAGCATGAATCTGCACTTTCACCTGTAGATGTGGTGCCATCTGGAAGCCTTCGCGTCAAACATCGGGGATTTTATCGTGTCCTACGTGATCAGCTGCGATCCAACCGCAGGCTAGATCTTGGAGTCCGGGAGCCTAACTATAATGGATGCGCAGTTAAATGATGGAAAAATAGGTCCGGTTAAAACAGACCGAAGCAGCCGCTATGGCTCAGTGGTCAAACGCTGGTCTCAAAACTCAAAATCCAGTTCAACACTTTTTTTTTCAGTTTTGAAACATTCAAATATTTCTCAGTGCCTGAGATGCTGTAGGACGTTATATCCGATAACCTATCAAATCACTAGAAGAGGACAGGGTAAGACAATAAAGTCTTAGACTCCATACCGCTCTCTGTTGGCTGGGAATATTGCGCGTGCTTCAAATACTTGCGCATTCGAAGCACTAGATAGAAGTGAATTTGAATTTACCGCGCTATGCCACGTTCCTTTAACCTCAGGAAAAAGCGTAGGCTACCAGATTGATAGCTAAATCAAGATCGGGCAAGATAGTTGTCGGTGGTAAAGAGCGTGTTGTTACTTCTTGCACTAGTGTTAACATGCCTACATTTTTATCAAAGAAATTTGGAGGTATGTTGGATTCACAATGTATTTTGTCGTTTTCCTCACATATGTTTTCTCCTTTTTAGTTGCTTTCAAACATGGTGTGGTTGCCCTACTTGTACGTCGGTATGTGTACCGCCTCGTCACACTCTACTGTGCTGCTCTGTGGCAAATAGTTCAGTGCTTCTTAAGCTGCTTTTACAACTTTTGACCTGACCGGCACGCAAACACGTTTTTGTATGAAATAAAGTACAATTCAATTGAACATTTCAATTCTACAATGTCAACTTTGCAGATGTGATATGGCACTGGAATTCTATCTGCAATACTCAGTGGTCATCGGATGTGCTGTTTTAGCCTTTCCTACAATTAACCCGGGGCCAATGTATTCAAGACAAGTGGATATATACAACTATCAGGACCCAACAGAAGTAAGGCTTTCGAAAATGATACTGTTTTGTTTTAGTTTTAGCGGCTCCAGTAATGTACTCAAAACCCTAATTTCCGTGGTGCTAAAATTAGGTGGTTTAAAAACATTACATTAATATTTTTGCTACATGAATCGGTCGCTAAAATATATAATTTAGATTTAGCTGTCATACCAAATTGATTTTTTGTCATTCCTAAGCTAAGGAAAATTATAACTTATTGCTGAGACCTCAAAATATTAGGACACGTATATATTGCGCCCACTGAAAGGAATATTTCACTGTCAAAACGTTTTGACACATGAAGTGACAGTCACGCGAACGCCACACTTTGGCAGCTGCATAGCCTTATATTTGGCATTTGTGATAATACTTGCCGTACACATAACTTAAGTTTACTTGCCATTGAGGAGCAAGCCAAGACAGTGTCTAAATTAATCCCAGAAGAATAAATAAGAAAACAAAGCAGTTAAAACCTATGCCTAGCATCGAAGATGACCGATACATTACGCTTCGATGACGCTACGATAAAAAAATAATGAGGAGCCCATAGCATTCTAATCCGCTCTGTTCGAGTTCGTGAATTTTCGGTGGCCACAGACAAATTTTTAGTCTCGCGCAGAACTTTGGTGCTACTATTAGCCTCTGCTCTATAATTTTCACTTTCAAGCCCTTTTTGGTTTCAAATGCTATAATTCAATTTTCGAAAGAATGCATTCAAATTTTGTTGATAGCTTCGCCAAAATGTGGGTCCTGCTATCGAGGTGTCCGTGGTTTGCGGTACTTCTTTATCAATATTAGTACTATTTTGTCAATGTCACTTTTCGGGTGACCTGTAATAATGTTTAGGATGGTCCAGGCCAAGTGCGGATTCATCCGATGCCTTAGTGCAGCCCGGTGTACTTTGGTATAAATTATGGATCAATTAGCAGAGGTCTATTTGTGTAGGATCTAGGCAATTTTTTAGGTATATTATCCGTAGCAATGGAGCTAGAAGCGGTCAAAGCCCAATAGGCTTCGGACGATTTGGCCGGCATAAAGGTTTGGGTGACACATGCTACATTTTGGGGTCCATGGTCAGACGCATCATAGTAGACAGTAGTTACTATGCTGGCTTTTGGGCAAACATGTGACACCTAATGCCCTTATTTTACCTTTAAAACATGCTGTTTTTATGTTATGCAGGGTTTCCAGATGCGTGCATTGTTTGGCCGTACGATTGAGATTTCGCTGCAAAAATGACGGCTAAGCTCGTACAATCTGGGTTCAAATGCTCCATACGACATGTAGCAATGCGATAATAGATATATGAGTTTATTAAATAGAAATGCATTGAGGTCGGACAGAAAGTTTAGCATCTGTCCCGGTGCTTTGTCCTCTGTAAGGGGATAATGAGAAGAATGTAGGTCGTGAGGAGTGACGATATGAGCAGAAGAGGTATGAAGCAACGACGTAAGCATGATAAATTTCTTCACCAGCGCATACAAAGTACTGTGTCGCTCAAGAAGGGGTAAAATGTCCGCACAGACCCGTTAATTTTTCGTTTGTCCGCACAAGTGCCGAGTAGGAATTCCTTCATGAGAGGTCTGCTGTCTAAACTCTTCAAGTGTTCAAGTGGCTAGGATTATTCTTTCGTCCGCATACAAAGGACACACCTCCTAAACATACGCCCCATTATCCGTAATGTCATCGTTAGAAGCGAGTTCGCCTGTCCTAATAAATTCAACTATTTGCGCGTGAATGCAGCGTTTATACGCAGTGTATAGATCATGTATGCATGGTGGTGTTCATACCTTAACTCACGACACAATGTAATGGCTCAACACATTTAGCTCAGTCTCAACGCAAGAGATTCTTGAGCGCATTTGGCCGCTTATCAGAAGTTGTGAAAGACTCTAGCCTGTGGCACCTGGCAAGTTACGTTAATTAAGCAAGAAAATAGAGGGGCTGTTTG
>JAJIZL010033347.1:39343-49378 GCA_023969395.1 Amblyomma maculatum | reverse complement strand
GGTAGCCTAAGAATAATTAACGGTCCCAAGTAGAGATATGAAACTGGGCGAAGACATGAAGTTGCACTATTCTTACCACTGGGCAAAATTTATAGTGCTTCTGACAAGGCAACCAAATTTTTTATTTGCTCTCATTTTGCTTGTTTCAGCGTCTTGGTTCTTCGAGCTTTAGTTATGCTTAAAGTCGTTTTAATTGCTGACCGCGCTACTCTAGACACTTCCATTGAGGCTCTAGGTTTAATAATCACCGCTTTATTGGCAGATTGTCTTTATAACTTAGTCTCGAGAGCGGTGCAGAAAGATCGTAAATTTACTTCGGGCATATGGTGTGGTTTCAAGCCTTTCCTTTCATTGCTTCCTAAGGCTGTACTCTGTAGCTCTCTATTTGTGCTTTCTTTACGAGACCGATATAACAGGATGGCTGGAAAAGCAAGAATCTAAATTCCGACGTGAAGGAGATATAGTTACCATATAAAATGTCACTAATCCACCGCAATTATCCTACAGAAAGGCTAGTGCAAGGCCGTAGCATGCGCTTACTCAGTTCAACGCTAGTGAGCCATCGAAAAAATTGGAATTCGAACAAAGGCCTTCAGAAATACCACGCGTAGCCGCCAATGTGAAAAAGCCAATTCATGTCTGCTGCTTTCACATTCACATTTTTATGGGTGTAAATGCATCATATGTCCCATTAGCACAATATTTCTTATTGATGGGCCATGGAGCGATGTATGATGGCAAAATACTTATAAGAGCTCCTGTAGGGTAACCATGATGAATGTAGGCATAATGGAGGCGAATATAATATCTGCATGCAATAATGCAGACATAAAGTAATGTAAATGAACATGCGCATACGACATGAACGAATACACGTAGAGTGTATGAAAGATGAAACGCAGGTCACTAGAACCTCCTAAGCCATGTTTTTTGTCGTAGTCATATAACACGCGTTATGATGCAACAACACATAATATTCATATATAAATATATAGTTTTTCATTGATAAGAAATACTTATCCCACATTCAATTGTTTTCCTCTGTTTTACATTTATATAACATGTTCCCTCTTTTTGTTCTGTTTATATTTACGACATCTTGCATTTCTTTGTGTCCTGCATTTATAATACATAACAGTTGCAGTTTTCACCCGCTGTTGTTTGCACTTATTCGTTTTTGTTTTGCATGCTTGTTAAAGTAGGTCCCCTGTGCAGGCATTGGCTTTGGGACCTCCTCCTGTATTTACCAAAATATTTGTATTCAGTCATTGCATTGCATTGAATAATTTCTGATTATGACAGTATGACTACAGAGTTTAGAAATGAACGCACTGTCAGATGAAACTTCTGCACAATCATCATGTACAGTCGTGACGCATAGTCATAGCCATGACTCGTGAATATATAATTACGGAATTTGCAATGTAAAACAATGAAATATAGAGGGTTTCTACCAATGTTATGCATTCTAAGCACTAATGACTGCAAGTCGTTATGAAAAGTAGCGCGTCTGAGCACTTTTCAAATATCGTAGTATAAGATGTGTAGGATATGTACAAAATATAGCCATAGTTAAACTGACACCCAAAAATGTGCCTTAAAAATAAAACACTATATAAGGCGCAGCATGACTCTGTTACAAATTTACCTACACTAAGTGCGGATTTTACTAATTTCACATTCCCACCCATAATCAGTTTTACATTGTTTCTACCGAGTTTTTTGAAACCCAAGACAGAATATCAGAACTTTTCTCTCAAAAAATTGTATCTATCAGATTCGCTGACCTTCTATGACTAGCAGAATTTCTTATTTAAGCAAAGAATCGCAACTAACAAAGGGGTGCATAAAATCACGCAATTATGGTACCTAAATCACCGTAATGGATTGACTTCTAAAACAAAAGTGATGCCCTTTCTTTTACAAGCCGGGCGCCTACACCTGTGGAAAACGTTTTCTTTCTCAGCGTGCTAAATGTCACCCGTTTTTACAGGAAGGAGCTAGAAACAGTGAATTTTTAGAAAGCAGCCAATTTTATATATGTAGTTTTAGCAGCGCGTAGCCAGACAAGGACGAAGACGGAGGAACACGTAAGACGTAGAGGCGCTGAACTGCAACTTTATTTTTGGAAATCAGCCAACACTATGGAAAACCAACTAGCCCGACAGCTTGTCCTCTTCAAGTTTATATATGTGCCATAGGAGCTTGCGAGTAAAACCAACTAAACACAAAGACGATAAAAAATATAGAATGATGAAAAGAAAAATCAGGGCATGAACAACGGCCGTTATTCTGCCAAATCCTCGATTTCGTATTGCCTCTCCAATGCATAAGATTGTTCAGATTTAAATATTCAAGAGGACACGACAATCACAGCATTATGGTGCAGTATTCTTTCTTTTGTTTCATAGGCCATGTAGACCAACTTGATAAATAATGTAAGGGGTTTGCTATCCACTTTATCCGCTTTTAACTGCAGCGCAGACACAAATGAGCAGCGTTCGCTGGGTCCGACGCTTCAGAGGCTTAAGCGACCACATCAGACCTTAGAGTGCACAGGAATCGCGTAATAATTCACACAACAACTTTGTAAATTATTAACACCAAATAGCAGTAATAATGAGCAGTGTTAAATGGACACATGCTTACCTCAAATTATTTATAATTACTTAGGCATATGATTTATCAACAGCACTAAATATTCATACGGCAGTACTATTTCTTACATTCGGTAAGATATTTAAGCTTCCCCCAAATATTTGGTACACTGAACTGCGAACCTGCACTGCAGAATGAGTCAGAGAAATAACTCATGTTACTGACATTCTAGCGGAAATCAAGAAGAAATGGGCATGGGCAGAATATATAGTGCGAAGAGATAATAACCGATGGTCGCTGAGGGTAACAAACTGAATTCCAAGGGAAGGAAAGCGTAGCCGGGAGCGACAGAAAGTTAGGTGGGCGGAGGAGGTTAAGAAGTTCGCAGGGGTCAAGTGGATGCAGCTAGCACAGAACCAGGTTAAGTGGAGAATCATGGGAGAGGCCTTCAACCTGCAGTGGGTATACTGAGGCTGATGATGATGATGACTGCGAACCATCCGACATGACTTATTTATAACGTCACATTAAAACATCCAGTTTCCGTTCCTTAACGAAAATATTATTTAGCGGTATAATGTTACAGATTAACACTGTTTTATTGCCTTCTTTAAATCTGCGCTCTTTCGCTCTGCTCTACTTTCCTCGTCTTCCTTGTAGTGTCAAACCGATATGCTTTTCATAGAGTTAATGCTTGACTCACGTCTCAATATGCGATCCATATATAAATATTGCTTGATATCGCCCGCCTTGATGGCCAAGCGGCTAGAGCACCCGACTACTCAACACAAGCGTCAGGGATTGAATCCCGTTCGCGACGTCCCTATATCCCCACAGATGCCAGAAGCAAAAGTACATGACAGGGTGTTTCGTGTTTCAATAAATCTAAATGAAGGCGGAATGCAAAGTACTCGTGCGCTGTGCGATGTAGGTGAACTTTGAAGAATCCTAGTTGGTCGAAATATCTGGAACCCTCGACTACTACGTCTCTCATAGCCGAAGTTTGTTTGGGACGGTAATTCGAACAAATCAAAGCAAACCGTTCCTACGTTTCTTTTTTGCCTGATTCGCTTCAGTTGTCGCTTTTTAATGAACATTGCACCCTCGGGGTAATGTCTACCTGTTGCCAATGAACAGCATGTAATACGTTGTCGCGCGTCCCGCTTAGTGATATATGAGATGGGACTATAAACAAAATGTAGAAGACAAAGAAACCACAGGCGCCGCTACTGCTTGCGGCATGCTTTTTCAGTTACTTGAAATACCACCGCGGCCATTTTCTCTTCACAAATGCATTTTTTTTCAGTAACCTAGGTCTACATCAGTAGAATACCAATTCTCCCCTTATATTATCTTGCGTATATATGGATGCCATACAGGCAAAACCGATGTGGAGAGCCGCTTGCAGCCACAATAATACCACGAGGGGCAGACGCCATCGCCGCTCGCACTGTGGCTGCACTGGACAGTAAAATCTTTCGAGCGGGTCCGATGCACTGCATTCGGCTCAGTCAAGCTGTTGTAGTAAGGATTAGCACCACACCGCAGCGCCAGTACGACCACAGCGACACAGTTTCTCGTCTAGTTTCCAGTGAGCAGCTGGAGACCAAGCACGGAGTCTCCGATTCCAACGAGGAGAGAATCGAGGAGGAAGAAGAGCTGACAACTCAAGGTAGCTCTGTTGCTGACACCGTCTAAGCGGATTCCGCCACAGAGGAAAGTTGCGAGGAATCACTTGGTGATGCTCCGCACAGCGAAGCCTGGTCGCCGACGCATTCACCTGGCAGGATGAACCATGACACGGCTACCGACACTTGGTGACGCTCCGCACAGCGAAGCCTGGTCGCCGACGCATTCACCTGGCAGGATGAACCATGACACGGCTACCGACTTCAGCGAAGTCTGCACAGACGTTTCGGGCTCTGATTTGCTGCGACAGGCTACTCCAGAGCATGCTACTAAAGCTACGAGCGCATTGACGTCACTGCGCCTATTGCGTGCAAATAGGGGAGCCAAACAGCAGATCAGAAGCAGAGGCGCCATGGGTAGTGCTGAAACAAGAGGACACCTCGAAAGATGGTTTGGTTTGTGGGGTTTAACGTCCCAAAGCAACCCAGGCTATGAGAGACGCCGTAGTGGAGGACTCCGGAAATTTCGACCGCCTGGGGTTTTTTAACGTGCACTGACATCGCACAGCACACGGGCGCCTTGCTTTTCGCCTCCATCGAAAAGCGGCCAACCTCGGAAGATGGAGTTGGCAGCAATCAGCAGAAGGATAACGATGGGGGTTTTCCAGACAGCGAAATTGAATTCTACGCTGACTAATCTACAGCCCTTCAGGATCACGCATACCAACGCGGTGAATGGCACTCTCGGAGAGGGAAATGAAAGTGGACCAGTTTGAAGCGAAACGCTATACACGACCGTAACAAGCGTCGCTGTTTCAGCTCTCCTAAACTGACGGTTCTTGATGGGAAGGTGAGACTGTTCTCTCGTATTGCACTGACGACAACGACGTTGATACTCCTCCAGAACTGCCCTTTCA
This sequence comes from Amblyomma maculatum, assembly GCA_023969395.1. Taxonomy (NCBI): domain Eukaryota; kingdom Metazoa; phylum Arthropoda; class Arachnida; order Ixodida; family Ixodidae; genus Amblyomma; species Amblyomma maculatum. The sequence goes on along the minus strand of JAJIZL010033347.1, from coordinate 44,235 downwards.
CGGTTTCCGCTCTCCATTGTTCATCAAAGTGATCATTGAAGAATTCAGAATCGTGTGACGTGCCTCTTTGCGCGTGCCTCTTTGACGTGCCTCTGCAAGCGGAAAATACCGCATGTTGCTTCAACGGCATGCCGCGCAAAACCGTGACGTGCTGTGGGGCTTTAAAGGGGGAACGGTCTTCCGCCCCGCTCCTACTCCGCAGGTGCAGCGTCCTCGCTAGCGACCCGCGGAGGGGAACAAAGGGACAAAGGACGGGGACGACACATAGTTAATACTCGAATGCTATTTATTGCACTTGCAAATAATACAGAACATGCCAGCTAGCTATACATCAACAAGGTTTTCCTTGGAAGGGCAAGGCTAGGTAAGAAGGACTTTTGACTCACCGGCTGGGGAATGGGGGTGCGACTTCGGCGGCGGACATTTGCACGCGCCGTGAATATGGCGGCCGGGATCTCCCGTGCGCGCCGCATCCTTCGGACGAAGCCATACAACGGCGTTTGCCGCGGTAGGCGGCGAGAGCGTGCGGTATTTACCGGTCGCTTCGCCGTTGGGAACCAGAATATGGGCGATCGTGCACGACGGGTCCTCCCGTGTGCGCTGCGTTCTCCGTGCCCGCTATCCCCCGGCATTTGCCGGGAGAGGCGGCGGGAGACGACCGCTCTCGCTGCCGGCTGGATCCAGAATCTCTCTCTCGTCTTCTCGCGGGAACCCGCGTAGACGTCTTGGTGGCGCACCCATCGCTGGTCTCCTTCCCCCAAGGGGAGGTATTTACCTCCTCTCCCAGCCGGCGCTGCCATGAAGCTCGTTGGGGTGGTGGTGGTCGGTCGCGGCGAAGGGGGACGAAACTGGTTTTCCACAGTGCATACACAGCATTGCAGTCAGACTGTCCCAATTGTCAGGCAAATAAAATATAAGTAACCTAACTTGTCAAGAAATGGAAAGGCAATTTTGTCGGGATATCTTTCGGAGAGTGGGAAAGACATCGAATACAACAAAACCACAAGCGAGAGCAAAGCACTGGAGTGTGGACCAAACATATATTGTCCCTTGACTCTCTCGTGATCACTCTTAGGCTGCCGAGCTGCAGTTTTAGTAGGAAAACAGTTTTTCTTTTCGGAGGATTCCGTGAGAAAACAGAGGCATCAACGTGACCTGCATGTGCTTCTTTTCATAAACTGCAAACACTCAGAGCACGGTATAGTGCAGACGTTCTTAGCCTGCAGCATCTACCGCGAGAAAGCAAACGCAGGAAGCCGGTAAACAGGGTACCCCTCATGTAAAACCCCGTACTCCTGGGGTCTTTGAGGTATTGGAAATAAATAAATAAATAAATATATGGGTATAAGACTGAGAAACGCTGTGGCTACTGCACGCTGCAGGCTTATCGATGGCATGCACTGCACGTGCAGTCGCGCAAGCAATATATCTGCACCTAACGTGCTGTCTCCATTTATTATCTCTTTTATCTATTCTCTAGGGGATAGACAGTCAAAGTGAACGCTATACTCTGCTTAGCTGTTGTTATTGGCCTCTTGAAGCGTACACGTACCGACCATGAAGGATTCACCAAAGTGTTGTAGCATACTTAGAGAATATTTTGTAGGTTATTGCTGAAAAACGTAGGCCTAGGTAAGCTGCCCTGCGCTCGTCCCATTTCTCGTCCTCGTTTCATTCCTGTTGGGGGTACGCAGCAAGCATGTTTGGCGTAGTGTTCTTACAAATCAAGAGGAGAGTGAGTGTCTGTGCACTTATTTTTTCCAACCTCAGATATAAATTTCGCATCGCTTCCGGTGTATGTGATTTACTATTTACTTATAAAGAGCTTTAGAGCATACCTATCCCACTGTGGTTGCAAAAAGGAGCAGCAGACGTTATGCAAACTTATGTTATGTAATATATCTCTCACACCTTCCTTAGTGTATCCATATTTCGCCAATTTGCATGCCACACGTGGAATTCGCAGAACTTACGTTAGTAGATATGCGAGAGCTTTACATCGCGGCCCGCTTTGGCGGAATGATGCATATTTTGGGCGGCTTTAAATTCAACACTGTCATTTTAGCTCCGTAGTTGTAATCATTGTTGATTTTTTATAGAAGATTTCATGCGAGCAAATAAACGTGCTGAGAAATACCAAAGTACAATAAAATCACTGTGTTTAGCCTCAGAGTCTGCATCATATTGTTACGTGGTGGCATGACAAGCGATGGAACACGGCGACACAACAGGAACAGAACGACGTGATGACATGACGATGTAATATGCTTTAATGGCCAGCGGGCCTGGCGCGAGCGCTCCGCCCCGCGCCACTGCCTGCTTCATCATCTTCGTAGCAATATACTGCAGCCCAGGTCACGTTCTAGACGCTTTGGTGAAAAGCCAGAAACGAAGAACTTTGCGGGTGGCTGATCATCCACGAAGACTTTGCGGACTGGATAATGGTTGGATGTATGAAATCTTAGATATATTTTGCAATTGATATAGTAGGCCGATGTCACGACGGCACTAATTTTAAGGTAACAATCATTGCTGTTAAAATCAAGAGCCTCGTGATATTCAATGTCGAATGACACTAGTTTCTGTGCTAGAATAATCTAGATTTTTTGTTTAACACGAATTGCATTCCTTGCCATGTGATATCTCCGACTTCTGCTGAATTGCCTTAACAACTGGCCGTCGCAGCGTTTGTAGTTATCCGTTTACTCAAGAGCTCAATGAGTGCCAAGTCAGTACAGACGCCGCTCTTGACTTTCTGCAGTATTTGTCATAACTGTGCGGCCCCTAGAGTTTTTTGAGCGGCGCTTGCATCGCTATTTCCCTTCAGAGTGTCATGGCATAAAAACCAGTGCCTGTCTTCAGAGCAGGGCAGCATGGGTGCAGCATGCAGATGCAGCTATCTCCAACAGTAGGGGCGGAACCTTAAAGGAAAAATTCAAACTTGTTGTTCAAAATCCCAACGACAATAGTGTTTGCATGGTTGCCTTATAAATCGCGAATTAACACGAAAGGAAGTATCGGGCAGCGATTACAATGTTATTTGTTCGATACCTACACGTGATGTAAACACTTGTTTAGGAGTGTAGGTACGTTGCGCAATGTAACTGTCTACATACGTGACAGGGTTTGCTCATATCATTCGTTGCCTTGTTTCTTGTTGCAAGCCTGCACAATGCAAAGCTTGTGCTCGACACTTCGTGTACATGCTACGCTTTCTTTCCAGTTTGTTCCTGAAATATCCGCACGTGAATCGCATTTTCCAGACACCCGTTAGATGCCCGACGAGGAAACAAGAATACGCTCTAAACGATAGGGCAGAAACGATGTCCTGCTTCTATCCCTCCTAAGAGCCCATTCGTGCATAGATATTGAATGAAATGAGAACTCTGCAGCACTCAATAACGAACGGTTCCTGCTTCCGCACCTCATACCACTGCGTAAATGTTGCTCGCGTTCAGCTGCAGGTGCGCTTTCGTCGGTTATATCGAGAAATAAAGGCCATTTTATACGTCGTGGTTTGCTGTTCCGCTATGTGTAGTCATAAACGCTAAGCACCATGATGCGTACGCTCGTTAGAGATCAAAGGTACCAAGGAAGCAGTCTTTAGCCTGAGTGCCAAGCCGCAGAAGGCCCACTCGATAAGCACATTCAGTCGTAAATATCTTTTCTTGTGCTTGTCGCTTCCTCATCGCGAATTTTATTTCTTTAGAGAAAAGGCGATGGAGAAACAGACAGAAGTGGCCTGCCTGTTTGTTGTTGTTGCTGTGCCTTAAACAACAATCGTTATTTTTCGCCATAGCATGAAGTGGACACAGCTAGCACAGGACCATGTTAGTTGGAGGAATATTGGAGAGGCTTTCGCCCTGCAGTGAGTACAGTCCGACTGATGATAAGATGATGATGATAATGATGACGGTCATAGTAATGTGTTACGAAATTTGACATTATTGAACCCTAAAAGGTATTTTGCAAGCAAATATAATGCCCACATATGCAAACTTTCAAGAAAGTATATATAATAAATAACTGCGTCAGCGAGACCAAGCATAAAATCTACAGAACAGCTAGTAAGGAGAAATAGGCCGCCAAACTAAAGGCAGCGAAGCAGGCGATTGATGGTGCGCGAACCATATGAAAAACAATTCCATTTCCTGCCTACATGCGGTCCCAACTATACAAGAAGCAGAGTTTTCTGTGCTCCTGCGCGTATTGGAAACCTACAATAAACACGATGTCCTGTCTGCATAAAATGAACCAACCACCGCTCCAAAGCGCAATACATTGCTTGTGCAGTCATACGCGATACGAGCTACTAGGTTGTGCAAGCCAGTGTTTTTACTTCTTGCTGTGAGGCCACGGCGCTGAGAGGAACTATATACAAAAAACGAAGCCGCAAAGGAAAGAACCCTTTTTCATTCAGGTTCAAGAAACATTCCATCTGGGAGTCAGCAATTTTTTCTGTTTCTTCAAACTTGTTTTTTGCGCATATGGGGTAGAAAAGACCATATGCCACTGGGAATATTGCATTTTCAAAGCCTTCCCACCACTAGAGTCCGAGTAGTCAAATACCTCCCAAAATGACATATTCACATTATTTTCAACCCTAAATGCGTTTTAAAATCTATTACAAACACTGGTGGCGTTGCTCACAATTTCCTTGTGAAACAGGTTTGTGATGGCAATTACAGTGTTTTTGTTTTTGTAGTCTATTTAAAAGCACCATTGTCGGTTAAAGTGGCCTCCTTATTTTTAGACGCGACACGCTATCTATGTGGACCAACTACAGATTTTGTCAAGAGTCTTGTGTTTAGTGTGCTCCTGAGAATCGCAACCATTATTTTTTGTACGGCAGCTTCGACGAAAAAAGACGCAAGAAACAAACATCTGCGAGA
>JAJIZL010033347.1:11816-27676 GCA_023969395.1 Amblyomma maculatum | reverse complement strand
AGAGCTTGCAGCATGATGTTTTACGCTCATCCTCCTACAATGCAGGTGTGTAAAGCCTTTCCATTATTTACAAAGAAATGCGACGACCCCTTCCTTTTACTGTTCCCGTGCCCACGGGTGTTCTGTGAAATAATTTGCGAGTGTTTCTCTGTGGCGCTGTTATTGCTCTGCTCCGGGGACAGTGAGTCCAACCCTGGTCCCAATACGCGATCCGAATCACTTACGGAAATCGACTCATTGCCGGACGATCCTGCTGAGCAAATGAACACTCTTTTTCGTTTACTGAAAGATGTTCACTCTCGTTCACTGCAAAAGTCACGTTGAATTGACGGCTGATATCAGAGCTATCAAGAATAGTCAAAAGAACATGGAAGCCAAAATCGCCAGTATTCACAAAAGAATAGACGACCTAGAAGAAAAAACCAAAGTGTTCGAGCAGTACGACGCCGATTTTTCCGCTATTCAGTCTTCTGTACATGAAATATCAACGCAAAATAACCAATTTCAATCCCGGCTCGATGAACTAGAAGACCGATCGCGTAGAAACAATCTAATCTTTCATGGCATTTCAGACAGTAAAGAATCTTGGCAGGAAACTGAAGCAAAAATAACATCGCTTCTAAACTCGTCATTAGTCACATTTTCAGCAGACTCAATTGATCGTGCGCATCGCCTAGGTTCCTTTGCGCCTAATAAGTGCCGTCCGATCATTGTTAAGTTCGGCAACTACAAAATAAAAGAAAAGATACTTGCAATGCGTAGTGATTTCAAAGACAAGGACATTGGTGTTAGTGAAGACTTCTCGGCCTCTACCCGTCTCGCCCGTAAAAAATTAATCGAATTTGGCAACAGTCGGGATGGGTCTCCCAAGTTTAAATTACGTTACAACAAACTGCTTCTAAACCACAAGTGCTACATTTACGATCCCATTTCTTGCAGTGTTAAGGAAACCAAGTCAAGCGATAGCAACGTTAATACCGATGCTACCTCGTTTATTGAAGCCGCAACATAGGAGAGAGTGAGGGGTAGTAGCCATTTTAGAGTAGCTCCCGTTTCTGTTCTTTTTACTAATATTAGAAGCGTGGTTAATAAATTTGATTCCTTATCGTCAGCAGTCGACTCTAGTTCTGCAAACATAATCGTTTTGACTGAGACATGGCTTTCTGCACACATACAAGATTTTGAAATTTTCGAAAATGCGCGTGACTTCACAATTTACCGTTGTGATCGAAATGGCCACCGTGGAGGGGGCGTTCTTGTTGCTATTTCAATCGACATTCCCTCATTGCGCATCCAAATAGACACTAATCTAGAAATAGTCTGGTCACTAGTAACCCTAGGTCATGTGAAAGTGATATTTGGTGCATGTTATCGCTCCCCTTCATATCCCTCTACATTTAATAACGACCTTCATGACGCCATCAACGCGGCTTGTGCATTATATCCTTCGTCCCCCCTATTCTTGCCTGGTGATTTTAATTTTCCAAATATTACTTGGAACGATCCTTTTCCTAGCTTGTTATCCTTTTCAGCCCAAGCCAAAGAATTTCTAGACGTTTGTTCTATTTTTTCCCTAACACAATTGGTATCGCGTCCCACAAGAGCCACCGACCATGTTGCAAACACCCTGGATTTGATTCTAACTAATCGGCCTAACTTAGCTTCTGATATTATATTTCTACCTGGTATAAGTGATCACTCGTTGCTAAACTTCAGTCTCAGCCTGGATTGCCCTAAGCCGAACAAAAAAAGCAAATTGATTCTTGATTACAAAAAAGCCAACTTTGAAGCTATCAATAGAGAATTATCGGCCTTTCTGGACAATTTTTTGACTAACTTTCACGACAGTACTGTTCAGACAAACTGGGATAGTTTTGCAGCCAAGGTAAAAGACTTAACTGAAAGATACGTTCCAAACCGCACCATCATTTCAAATAGTCACGCCCCGTGGTACAACGGTCATATCAGACGCCTTTCTAACCGAAAGAAACGCTTCTATCGTGCAGCTAAAGCATCGCCTACTAATTCACGTTGGACGGCTTATAAACTAGCTTCTTCAGAGTACATCTCCGCCCTAAAAAGCGCTAAGCGTCATTTTCTTTCCAATACTTTGCCTTCCATGTTGAAAACTAACGTCCGTAAATTCTGGCGCGTAGTTAACCCTTCCTCTGAAAACTTAATTATATTACAGAACTCGTCTGGCCAACAGGTTTCCAACACCCAATGTGCATCTTTCTTAAACAATATATTTGTTAAAAATTTTTCAAGCGCTCCTAGTCCTCACTTTCCTGAATCACAGAACTACAACTACCCGACCATGTTCCCAATTTTGGTAGACGTAGCTGGTGTTGCAAAACTTATTGAAAATCTCGACTATCATGCTTCTCCCGGTTTCGATTCTATCAACGCTAAATTTTTGAAAAACACTTCCACTTATAGTTCCATCATACTAACAAAGATTTTTAAACAGTCTTTTGACACATGTACATTACCTACGCAATGGAAGATTGGGAAGGTGGTTCCTCTTCATAAGTCGGGAAGCAAAAACATCGCCAACAATTATCGTCCCATCTCTCTAACAAGTACATGCTGTAAGTTACTAGAGCACATAATCTTCAAAGTAGTGACAGTATTCCTTGAATCAAACTCGTTCTTTACAATGGCACAACATGGTTTTCGTAAGTCGTACTCATGTGAAACTCAGCTCTTATCTTTCACCCATAAACTGCACCACATTCTGGATCGATCCTCATTCGCTGATTGCATATTTTTAGATTTTTCTAAGGCTTTCGACAAGGTTTCTCATAAACTGCTGCTTCACAAACTTCGTCATCTTAACATTGAACCAAACGTTTTAAAATGGATTGAATGCTTTCTTACTAACCGCTCACAATTCGTATCAGTAAACGGTCATAACTCTTCGCTTTCTGATGTGAACTCCGGTGTACCTCAAGGATGCGTACTAGGACCTTTACTCTTTTTAATTTACATAAACGACCTGCCCTCTGAGATAACTTCTAACATGCACCTCTTTGCCGATGATTGCGTTATTTTCCGTGAAATTAAAAACCCTGATGATATTAACTGTCTTCAAACTGATCTCACTGCGATTGCTACCTGGTGTGAAAAATGGTTAATGCAACTTAATATTAGTAAATGTAAATGCATGCGTGTAACAAGGATTTCTAATGACTCGCATATTTACTATTTGAATAACGTTCCTTTGGAATCAACAAACTCATATAAGTACCTGGGCATAATTATTTCATCTAACCTCACGTGGACAACCCATATTGAATATGTAATTAACAACGCTAACCGCATGCTTGGTTACTTACGCCGTGCCTTTTCGAGAGCTCCATCGTCATTAAAGTTATTGCTATATAAAACACTAATACGCCCTAAATTAGAGTATGCATCATCTGTATGGGATCCAGGTTATGAAAAACTAATCACCGCTATAGAACTTGTTCAAAATAACTCCGTCCGTTTCATTTGTTCTAATTACAGCCGAACCGAAAGTATTACAGCCATGAAGTCCTACCTTCAACTTCCATCATTAAGATCACGTCGCAAAATATCTCGCTTAGTCCTGTTCCACAAGCTCTATCATCATCCTAGCCTGAGTGACGAATTCTTTCTTCAACCTCACTATGTATCCCATCGCATTGACCATCATCATAAAATCGGCCTCGGTAGATGTAATACACACGCTTTCTTACAGTCATTCATACCCCGAACATCGACTGAATGGAACCACCTTCCCGCAGATATTGTTTCCATCAATGATAACTCAAATTTTCGTACTGCTTTAGCTAATATTGTATACTGACAGGACTTTTGCACTGCTTCTTATTGTATCTAATCTTTTGTATTTATTGTTGTATTTTAGATATTTTTGAAATTCATACCCTTGTAAACGATACGGTTATGCTTATTTTGTTTTGTTGTTAACCCACTCCCCTCTTCAATGCCTTTACGGGCCCTGAGGGTATTGTAAATAAATAAATAAATAAATAATTGTAGATCACATACCTGAGGTTTTGCTTTGCATAATGACGTTTCAGTCATGTTGTGAAATATAACAATTTATATGCTTGTTTAAACAATGAATACGTTCCGTAAGGCGTCCCGACTCCGCAGACGAATAGGGAACTGCATAGTCACGACATAAGTGCTGTATTGTGTGATTCTGGTTGCAGGTATGATTATGCGCGCGGGCTAGGTCAGCTGTTTTTATGTGACTACCGCCTGGACAAATAAGAGAAGGTTCGCTCTCAACAGCGACGACGAAGTCGACGACTCTAGGGTTTTCTCCTAAACGAATACTTCGCGCTGTCGCTGAAATAATTTTCTGCCGAAGCGTAGAGAGAAACTTGACCAACACCCGAATGGGACGCTTGCAAGTCTTTCGCAGAGTCGCCAGCTCGTGCATCCTATTTCTCACACCGCTCGAGAGTCTTTAAACACCTGAGCCACACAAATCCACCTGGTATCATGAATTTGGGATCCTTAATTATGCACTCATGCCGTCGAAGCCTACACGGAGATCCATACTCTCGGCCATTACAAGTGACGAGTACTGCACTTGCTTGTAGCCTTCTTAAACGCTTCTCTTCTCGCACTTTTGGCTTCCTATTGCCACCTCTTCTATTCACCCTTATTAATGGAAACATTTATTATTCGCACCCACAAGCGCAAAAATCAGCCGTTATTTCATTCCTTCAGGGAAAGCAAAAATAAAGAACTTTAGCTTATCATCCAGAAAATATTTCACAATATTACGGGCACTCAAGCCAGGTTTACGGAATTCTCATAACTAAGAACTAAGTTATGAGAATTCCGGGGGCGGCAGAAAGTTAGGTGGGCGGATGAGATTAAGAAGTTCGCAGAGGTCACGTGGATGCAGCTAGCACAGAACCGGGTTGATTGGGGAAATATGAGAGAGGCCTTCGCCCTGCAGTGAGTATAGTCAGGCTGATGATGATGAGAACTAAGCAAAAACGCCAACATCGAAAAGCCGATCGTCGCTCATCGGGGATCTCCAAATGCGGAACGCCGATTGAGCTATATAAAAAGAAGGAGCCTGCTTTAATAAGGGCTGTGGTGCGGTTGCGACGAGACTATAGGCCACATTCTTCGTTAGTGCTCCATATACAGCGCGGAAAGGCAGTCTCTGCCATGCACTGAAGCGATGTACGCCCACTGACGGAAATAAAGATTCTAGATCACTGGCCGCGGCGATGTCGGCGGTCAAGGCCTCCCAGGCAGTACTCAGCGTAAGGAAAATCACGGGTCTCATCGACAGGCTGTGAATTTGCTGTTCTGTGACGTGCCATGACTGACTTGATGTGTTGTGACGTAATATGGCTTTGATGTGACTATAGTGACTTCACCTATCCCTCTCTTAAACACCGCTTTTATATCCACTTGCCCCCCTCCCCCAGTGCAGGCTAGCAAACCAGTTTCTTTTACAGGTTACCCTCCCTGCCTTTCCTCTTCCACATCCTCCTCCTCCTCTTGTGGTTCTATCTTTGAATAATGGGATAAAACTAAAGTTTTTCATAGATTTGTTTAAAACGTGACACTAACCGGCAAGCGAATTCCCTTGTGCTCATACGGTTTGTGGCCAAGCGGAGACAGTGTGAGACGATAATGTTTAACCTCAAAATCTTAATAACCTGGAATAAATTAATAACTTTGTTGCAACTGCAACAAGTGTGAAATTGTTTGTTCATACCGTAGAAGCATTTGCGCTAGTAGAGTACTACCTTCGCTTGAATTAATTTAGATCACGCGTGTTCTGAAGTATTGCTGCCTCAATGTTGTGGTAATTTCGGGCAATTACGAATGCCACATAATGTCACCCCTTTGAAGAGTAATGCCTTTTTTGGCAATTGAATGCGTCATTCAGTCTATTTTATTAATAAAAAAAAACAAAAAAAAATTGTAGGTTTCTTCGATCGCTCTATACCATTGACAGAAGAAATGCAGCATCACGCCCGAAAAAAGTCGAGGCGATCGTCACCCTTATGCATTCGTAATTGCGCGAATCGTGTTAAAAATATGGATATAAACATCGATGACCCCACTTATGCGAACTGAATCATGCCAGATCGCATTATCCAGGATTTCGTTTCTCTCCATTTTTCAATACATATATGCTAGGTTGCTGCTGCCGCTAAAAGCCCAGTAATCGTTTTGACTTAGCTTGAAGGACTGATGCTAGCGGTGTGACCGTGTTCTCTGCGCCGCTGGTCGCATAATGTATATGTGCAATTGAATTTAACTAACTCCCCAGACTACAGGTATAACAAAGCGGCAACGTGTACGTTTGAACTCCGTCTATACACTTGGACCCACGCTAATTAAGCTCAGATATTGAAATTTCATGCACTTGGAGTGAACATTGCATTGGATGCATGATTTTTACACTACCACTATGGTAGCCTATTTTCATTTTCTTATAGAAATAGTATGGGGTTTAAGTGCTCCCATTTATAAACATTGGTCGCAGATATAAATTGATATGTCCAAAATTGTATAGCCCCATAAAAAATCACGTTTTAGACTGTTTCTTTGAGAATATGTCTCACGCTGTTGTTTCTCGCCCGTTTAAAAACAATATCAAAGTTAAAATAATTCAGAATGCAAGGCCTGATTCTGACCTCCCCAACCATATGAAAGTGGAGGGGCCCGTTTTCTCAGCTCCTGCCAAATAAAATGTGACCAGGTGACATCAGCAAATATTACGTTCCCGGCCATGCCTGCCACCAGCTACCTATCCACGACCTGCCAGAGGCATGCACGTGGTTTGTCTCTAATAACGGTGACGCCGACAACGCAGAATTTAATAGAAAATAACACTTATGATGCTCTCTCAATAAAACACGCCATGGGGCCCCTGGTGACTGCATTGTTGCGGATGTCAAGTGCATAGCGGCAGCACAGCATCAGCTTAAGCGTGGCGTTGGCCATGCGTTAGGAACCGGGCAGTTATATGACAATTGCAGGTATCTATTCCTCCTGCTTTTGTTTATGCAGAAAGGTGATTACGGTTACCTAATGAGGAATATGATTATAAAACGTGGAAATAAAACGAAAAAAAAAGAATATATGAGAGATTAGATAAACACAAACGACATTGGGTTTTTTGAAACACCATCTGCGGCCCGCCCTCCAAAGTATTAAACTTCCCGCCTACCAATCAGTCATCCGACCCAAACTAGAATACGCATCTGGTATCTTGAATCCCCCAACAAGCATATCTCATCAGTTCACTAGAATCTGTCCAAAATCGCGCCACGAGGTTCATTCATTCAGCCTACTCATATGACATCAGTGTATCCTCACTTAAACGGCAATAAGGTTTATCAACTCTTGCCTATCGTCGTCGTATTGGTTCTCTTACTCTGTTAAATAAGTTTTTTTACAGCTCCCTTGGCCAACCACCCTACATCACACCGCCAGCTCGCATATCTCATCGCACCGGCCATCCACTAATAGTTTCATTCCAGCGCGCTCGCATCGTCACTTTTTCTTCATCATTCTTTCTTCGCACTGCAAAAGACTGGAATGGCCTTCCCTACGATGTTGATGCCATCACAAGCCCATCAAGTTTGTTAGCAGTTTAAATATGCACTTCATAAATATCATGTAGGCAATCATATTCAATCAATGTTTGTACTCCCGCCCCTTATGTAATACGCCCAATGTGGGGTCTTTAAGCTAATAAAGTGAAGTGAAGTGAAGACGTCGAGTTGAATCTGCGCCCAAAGTTTCCTTCGGTTTATTATCATGGTTTCCTGTGTAATGAGCTAATGTGCATACATGTTGGTAGAATGGTTAAAGTGACACAAGTATTGCCAGCTTAATCTATTAAATTGCGCATCCGTCTAATAAAAATCACAACTGCTTAACGCTTCAATATAATGCTTTACTCAAGTATACTCATAGTATATGCTCCATCTCGCAGCTTGTAAAATAGCGTAAGAATATATGTGTCTTTATTGAAACTGCTGTTAAATAAGCTACTCGTTCACAACATGGCACTTTCGTTTTCCGCAATTCAACACAGTAGCCTGCTTCGTCGCAGCGAGATCATAATCTTCTTTATTTGGTTTAACTACCGTGCAGTGCAACACGAAATATTTGCTTTGAGCTCCCGAAAAGAGGCTAAACTCCCAAAGAACGCTTGAAAAATAGGGTTAAGTTCTCAATTGTGTCATCACTGTGGATTGTGCAGCAGTCAAGGTAATTTTTGTACGCTTTCTCGGGCGAACTAAAACTTGATAGCGACTTCAGTGTCGCCGCGCCGTAATATTTATGGACGCGTGCAAGCCTGAACCTACATTAAATTTATTTATTGTGTTGTGGTGCAAAGTAGTAAGTCAAAATTCAATACAGTCTCTATAGAGCAGAGCTTAATAAGTAGTCTTACACTTCATGCTCGTCACGAGCGAAAATCAAACCATCAACCAACTAGGCAGCGGCATTCATTATAGGGAGTTCGTAAACAGAGAATACACGGAAATAAACTTTCTCACTCCAAGCCTTGTTTAATTTCTGAACTTACATGTAGTTTTCCCTCTTTATGACCATCATTTTGTGTGCGCATTTACCTCACAAAGCATGTTTGCTACACCTTTCTTTAGAGACAAATAGAATGACAAACATAATGGGTGAATTTGACAAAAGCTTGCATTAAGCCGGAACTGATAAATTAACGTGTAGAGAAAGTGTCCTGTGTGCTCTGCGTACGCTTTTTTTCGTACTCGCACTGGTTGGGGCGCCTAGAGGTCTCATTTTGTTCGTTCCCCCCAAAATACCCATCGATTTTGCAACTTCAAAAGTTCCGGGCTCTTTGGGCAGCAGCGAGCATTCTGTCGATATTTGTCAGTATTTCATTAAACCTGTATTCGCTGCGTGGCCCTCTGACAAGTACAGAATAAGGAAGGGCACTTTACACTGTCATTCATTATGTATCGCCTCGCTGTTTTTGAATTTAACAGGGCCACAAGCTACGTAAACACGGAGTCAGACACTATTCCATAGCTTAATCATAAAAGAATGCCCTGCAGTGGAGAAAGATCAGACATACACAAGAAAAAATGAAACATTCTTTTTTTGTTCTGGCGAAGATAACCGTTTTCATTTTGATTAAATGCCGCGTTGCTTTTTAAGCAATCAATACATTCACGTTACTAATGGCGAATTCAAGTCGGAGAGCAGGTGCACTCGAGAGCACTTCGTAAGTGCTCTCCGACAAGCAAGCACCCTTCAGTGGGAGAGCAGGAGTAGAATCACTGGCTTTCAGTGGTAGAGGAGGAGGTCTTTTCCTCTGCTGAGAGCAGCCGAATGCACGCCCAGCTGCTCTCTCTTCTAAAGCGAATGTAGAGGAAGTCACATGGCATAAAGCATCATATCCGCGCCATTTGTTTTCTCTTGAGTCGGCGGCGCTGAAAATGGCGGCTGCAAAGCGTCGGAACTCGGCGAGCTCATCGAAATGAAGCGAATTTGCGTCAGGAGTAGAAAGCACTGCTCAGGTGCTGTATATGCCTGTTTGAGAGTCGCTGCTGGCGCCGAAAGGGCCAGAGGAGGCAAATCGCCGCGCTGTTATAAAAAAAAGGCTTACAAAACAAGCCGTTCTTCATCGAGCGTTGGTCTCTCCTTGAGTTGCAACTGCCGCCACTGCGGGCAGGCGGAGAATGCTGGGGAGAGAAGTGACGTCACATGGTCATTGCGCGCTGCTCTCGACACGCAGAGAGTATTCCCGTAGGAGGACATTTACACCTTCGCTCGGCGTGCTCCTGCACTGCTCTGCAATGCTCGGCGCCTCTGCTCTCGTGCCCCCAACCGAATGCGCCATAAAACTGAATTAATCAGTGCACACGATGAGCACGAGAAGTATTCAAAGCGCACAGACTGGTAGAAACTCGAGCGTGAGCAATAAAGCAACAATTGAACGCGACACGCTACCGCTGTAGTGCTCCGCAGCTTTATCCTAACCGTTTAATAAAAAAAAAGAAAAAAAAACACATTCTCAGGGCTCGTTTGCGTTGACTTCGAATTGCTTGCTTCTTACCCTTTATTGCCTAGTAAGTTTCACAGTGGTACCTAGCTGGTTTGGCCGCACATGTTGAGCAACCATCTGCTGAGACAATGGTTGAGCGAAAGATGTCAACCCATTATTTCGGGCGAACGGCAGTAGGTGTGCCATTTGTCTAGCCGGGCGCATGGCAACACTCGCATCTGCGGTTTTCCTCCAGCGAAGCCAGATAGTGCGACCAGCATACTCTTTGCCGAATAGTCGGCGTTTGCGTATTTCACTCCCTCGATCCGGTCGCAGACAGATGAATTACCAACTAGCCGGCACCTCAACGCTTGCAGACAGATGTCGTTTCTCATCATGTGCGACCAAGCCAAGTAAGCACCATTGATAAAATTACTACTGAAACAAAGGGTCAACAAAGGGCAAACTTAGTGCGCGGTTGCACCGCAAACAAGTAGCCGGGTAAGGCGGCCGATTTTTTCTAAGCGATTCAGATAAATGTCCAGAATCCTGATAGTAGCCCTTTAAACAGTACATTTTGGTCCCACCCCAAGCCGTAATGACGAAAACATGCATTTGAAATGTTCACTTAAATATGAAGATTCAATTCAATTATGTTTATTTTTAAAACAAAGCAACATATATTCATTTCATAATTTTACAAAATAGCACCCTAGTTCTTTTATGGTATAGTCAGCAGTGTTTTTTAAAATATTGAAAGTCCGGGGAGAGTATGAATTAAAGACTGCAATTTGTAATTATTACGAAAAAACGGCATTGTCCATATATTATGGTTTCTTGTGTCCACCGATGTATGCCGCAATTCTAAAGTGCTAACGTTGATAAATAATTTGTGTCATTGGTGAAAGAATAATATATTGTTTGCAAAAGATGGAATTCATATAGATTCTCGATGCGAATAACGTTGTGTGTTTGGAAAACTTCTGTTGTGGGACATGATCGTTCAAGGTTAGCAATCAGATGAACGATTCTTTTTTGTAGTACGATTAATTTGTCCATATTAGTCTTCGTCCTCGTAGCCGATGCTAAGTTGCAGTAAGTTCAATGGAAATTGAAAAGTGCATAAAAAATCTGAACTCTACATTTCAAGGGCTGAGTGCTGAGACATCGCCACAGTGCACCTACAACAGAAGAAAGTTTTTTTGCAAAGATAATTTATATGTGATTCCCAACTCAAGTTAGCCGAAAAATATACTCCTAATGTTTTATGCTCTTCTACAATGTCTATCACATGTATTTGAAAACATAACGCATAATTGTGGTGAAAGCTTTTATTTTTCTGCCCGAAAAATTATTACTTGAGTTTCTGCTGCATTTAACTTAGGTCGATTTCTGCGGCACCAAACGGATAATTTATCTAGAGTGGCGTTACAATTCGTCAAGACATGGTTTAAGTCTGTGCCAGAGACAAGCAGTCTAGTGTCATCAGCGTATATTATAAACTGCACTGTGTCATCTATGTTGATAATATCATTATTGAATACACTGAACATCAAGGATCCCAGCACACTAGCTTGCGGCACACCAACGCGGGTAGGCAGAAACTCGGAAGTTACATTACTGAGATAACTTTCAAGTAATGATAGCGGCTTTCTTGGTATCCCACATGAGTATACCGTTTTGATTGGAATATTATGGTCTAATCAATCAAACGCCTTGCTAAAGTCTATGAAAAAGCCTGGGTGAAAAAGTTTTTTTCAATACTTTGCAATATTTTTCTTTAATTGCTAGCAATGCGGTCACTGTTGATCTACCAGTTCTAAAGCCAAACTGCGATTCATTTACAACATGTTTTTATCAACAAACCTCATTATACAAATGTAAATAAGCTTTTCTAGTGCTTTCGCAAAGACCGGAAGTACCAAAATTGTCTATAGTTTGAAGCTAAGTTGCGTTAACCATCCTTGTAAATTACCGAAACTCTAGCCAATTTCATATTTATTTATTTGTTTATTTGAAAATACTGCAGGCCATTGCTTGGCCCAATCAAGAGTGAATTCACATTGTTACATAATAAAAAGAATAAAATTATACAATATTAGTAGCACAAAAATACAAAATATATATAAAACAATATTAGCAGGTATAAAGACGTTGTAATGCATCAGAAAAATTATGTGAGGATAAAACAGATGCTGGTAGCGAATTCCAATCTTCCACTGTTCTAGGGAAAAAACTGAATTTAAAACTGTTAGTTTTGGCAAAAATGGGAGTAAGTGAATGCTCATTAACACCGCGAGTCCTTCTTACTAGTGGGCGCTTAAGGCATTCTGGAAGCTTGAGTTTATTTTTTCCTGTTAAACTGTTAAAGAGGAATGTCAATCGGGCAATCTTTCTGCGTGTTTCCAGTGTATGAATGTTATGTAAATTCATTAACTGTGTAGGGGAGTCCTCCCTTCTATATTTTCCGAATATAAACCTAACAGCTTTCCTGTTGACTTTTTCAAGAAGCATTGAATCTTTTTTCGTGTATGGGTCCCAAACTACTGAAGCGTATTCAAGTGAAGACCGTATGCAAGTTTCATAAGCTAGTTTTTTTATATATGCCGGGGCAGTTTTTAGCTTTCTTCATAAAACCCAAAGCTTTCGTAATGCAGCTGTAGAAATATTAGTAATATGTGCTGTCCATTTTAACCTATTGTAAAGAGTTACACCTAAATATTTATATTTTTCAACTTCCAAAATCGTACTGCCGTGAAGAAAGTAAGGAAGCAAAATGGGAGATCTTTTTTTGTTATTCGTAAGAGAACAGTTTTTTCAGCATTAAGTTCCATAGCCCATTTAAGACACCGCTGATCAATGGCGAAAATTGCTTTTTGTACAGAGCTGTGGTCATTTCCGGATGAAATTTGTTTAAACACAATGCAGTCGTCTGCGAATAACTTTACAGATACATCGGTAGGTACAACATTAATTAAATCATTTACATATATTAAGAACAACAATGGCCCAAGCACACTTCCCTGCGGTACTCTTGATTGAACACTGAGGACGCTAGAAGGGGTCTTATTAATTTTTACATATTGACGTCTGTCTGTAAGATAGGCTTCAATCAATCGGATGATAAAAAAAGGCACACCCATACATTCCATCTTATACAGAAGTTTTCCATGTGGCACCTTATCGAACGCCTTGCTGAAGTCAAAGAAAACCACATCTGTTTGCCCGGACATATCAAGCACACGCGCAAATTCGTGCACAGATAGAACAGTCTGGGTAAATGTGGATAACCCCTGACTAAACCCGTGCTGATTATCAGACAAGAGATTATGATCACTCAGGAACTTTCGCAGGTAGCCGGCAATAATATGCTCCAACATTTTACAGCAACTGCTTGTTATAGAAACAGGTCGATAATTTGAAACTGACAGTCGATCCCCTTTTTTATATACAGGAACCACACGAGCTATTTTCCAATCTGCAGGAATTTCTCCATTTGTTAATGACAGTTTAAAGATGTCTGTGAGAAAACCTGTTATTTGTTCAGCATATCGCCTCAAAAATACATTCGGAAGACAATCGGGTCCAGCGGTTTTTTTAGTGTCCAGTTCCAAGAGCATGTCCAGGACACCCTCACGAGTTATTTCAATGCCATTCTCTGGTGAAGCCGTTGCTTTTGTTTCATATTCATTAAATTCTGAAAACACGCCATAAAAAAACTGGTTAAAATTCTCAGCTATTTCCGCAGCATCCGTAATAATCGTGTCGCTTACTTTTAATTTGTTAAGTTCATCTTTGGGCTTACTAAAGTGCCGCCAAAATTTCTGTGGATCAGTCTTTAGAAACTCTGCTAAAGTGTGCGAAAAACACTTAGTCCTGGCGCTACTCACTTTTGATAATAGGTTTTGTTTGATTTCGTTAAACACTGGCGTTGAAGCCCCGTGCGTCTTACGACATCTCTTCAGTCGGCGTTTAATGTGTATAATTTCACGAGTAATCCACGGATGTTCCCGCTTTTTAAATGTTTTTCTGTCCGGAACGAAGTTTGGATACAATGCCTAAGCACATTAGCGAACCATTGCCAGGACCTTTCAACATCATCACTGATAATCCCAAGATTTTCATCAATATAATCAATAATGGCAACATCGTCAGCTCTGCTGTATTCCTTAACTGTAGCGACATTCAACACACGTGTTTTTCCGTTTTCAAACTTCCAGGAAAAACAAATTAACTTATGGTCAGATATGCCGGGTTCAATTGTAAGAGTTCCTTCTCTAAACAATTCACTAATGAACAGAAGGTCAAGAATTGACCTTTCGCGGGTACATTCAGTCAATATTTGATCAAGTCCAAGAGCAATCATAATGTCATGTATAATATCACTCGTATGAGATAATCCAAAAGAAAGCTTGCTCCAATTTAATAAAGGCAAATTAAAGTCGCCAGTTACAATCACATTTTTGTTTCGTAACAAAAACAATCGATCATACAGTTTATTCAAGAAGCTTTCGTCTGCATCCGGAGCGCGACAGACTGCACACAAATGAAATGTAGCATCCTTCACTTTGATTTTCAAAAAAAGGCTCTCATGTTCAGCAATCTGGCTTTCGACGTCACCATTGACACAGGATTTAACAACAACAGCAACACCACCCCCTCTAGATCCTCTGTCTCGCCGATATAACCGATAACCTGGCGGGACAATGTCTTCGTAATTGATTTGATCGTGTAGCCAGGTTTCAGTTACGACACACACGTGCGGATCCAAAGAGAGCAAGCATTCCTCGAGTTTATCAGTTTCGTTCACAATGCTTCTTGCATTAAGAGAAACTAACCGCACTTCGAACGTTTCTGGCCGTTAACTTTCCCATGAAGATGTGGTGCCTTGCTCTATCAATCTTCTAGAGTTTAAAACAGCATCCCATTCATAACACCGCCCATCAATCTTGAGCTTCTCATAAACCAAGGAAACATTTCTTCAGGCCTTCTTTTCAAGTTTTGCACTTTGCCAAAGATGCTGGCGTTTGCACAACGTTTCCGCGCAGTAGTCATTATCGATTCTTATTTTATTTCCCTTTAGTTTAGAAACATTGCTCCAGACTGCTTGTTTCTCTCTGTAGTCCTGAAAGTACATTATGACAGGGCGATTTGAAGAATTTTTGCCCATTCTATGAATTCGAGCTACAGATGAACACTGCACTCCCAGTTTACCAGAAAAAAGATCATCGATACCTTTTTTGCGCAATTCCGACTCAGATTCGGTAGGATCTTCTTGTATGCCAAAAACAAATATATTCACCCTCCGGCTTCTATCTTCTAAATCTTCAAGCCTCGTTTGATGCCTTGTAATCGCATCCTGCACACCACTTAATTAAGGCTATGCTTATGCTTTCAATTTCATCTGTTTTCATCTGCAGCTCTTGTATATTTGTATATGTTATTTAGGCAATCCCCAATGTTGCCCAGTGCCCTTTCTGGTGCCTCTAGACGAGACCTGATGTCTTTCTGCCCCTCAATGAGTGTCTGGAACATTTCTTCAACTGTTGGGCCTGGATTCATCTCTATATCACCACAAATAAGCAGCATACAAGAGCAATAGCAGTTATACGCAGAGTTTAAACATGTACGTGGGCACGGCAAGAGAACAAGAAACCTATCGTCAGTTCGTATGGTGCAAACATAACTAACCTGTGCCAGAAAAAAACGAAGCATTTTGAGCACCTTGCTCGCAGCACTTTCGCCGTGCCCACTGAAGATGAACGGGTGTGGTGCCGAATTTATAGGGCAGAGGAACGATGACGTCACGGTCGATGGCGTCAGATATCCAAGCACCTGTGGCGTCCCA
>JAJIZL010033347.1:0-11806 GCA_023969395.1 Amblyomma maculatum | reverse complement strand
TTGAAGCTCAGCGATAGTCTGTGATGGTGCATGTGCACTTGACAGCAACAAGACCTATGCAATGAACCAAATTCCAGACTCAAGCGCCAAGTTACAAATATATGTGAGCACAGGGGTAAGCAAGTCAGCAAAGTGTTTTCCTGGCTTAATCTGTATCTTATTGATGTCCAGAGGTCTTGGTATTCTTTATTCCCAGGAATATATTATTAACTTCAATTTCTTCCGTTGGCTCTAAAAATATGCTTTCCAGTTTTTGAGTCAAACTACTCACCTCGGTATCAGTGTTCGCAATGTAGGAACAAGGAAAGAAACTATTCACAAAGTGGCTATTGACATAATTTGCAAATGAATTGCTCTTTATTTCGAGACCATTTATGTTTATTATCTTAGGAGTGAGGCTTCCCTTTTCATGGCCTAAGACGTCATTTATCACTCTCCAGGCAATGTTAATGCGCGGTCGAGTAGTGTCAGTAAACTGACGTTCGTAGGAAGAACAGGAAAGACGCGGGACAGCACCTCTCCCATTTCCTTCCTTTTCTTTCGTGTACGTGTGTTTTTTAGCGCTGAAGTGTGTCGTGTTCAAGGAGCGAGCTTTACCGCAGTGGGCTCAGGAGGCATCGAGGCGGAAGACAGCCAGAGAGGAGAGGCAAAAAGTAAAGTTTATATACATTATCTACGTACTGAAGAGGGTACAAGTCATGAGAGGAAAACGGTGCTATCTGTCCAAAGAAATCCGTCAGTTAAATATGGAAATTTGTTATCCCCAGTTCCCTAGCTGCGAACACAAAGTTCATCAATGCTATCCAATCAGTGAGGGCAAGGGATCACTCGAGGTGCCGCCCACTGCCGAGGGTGAACCTCCGTGCACACCTTCCGGTGGCGAGGGCAAATCTTCTGATGTCGATGACGAGTCGCCGTTTGACGGTGGTCCTTCACCCCACGAAATTCCAAGGGGGTCACCTGCTTGCCTCGAGAATTCGGCGAGCGGGGTCAATGCTGCTCGGCGACTCACCTCGTGCCCATTAAGCACAAGAATAGGTTCCCTGTTGTCGTTGTCAGGGCGCCACGGGGATTAAGTCCCGAATGGGCAGCTGGTCTCTATCCTGAAGGAGGGGAGGGGCGGGAAGGGTTGGTCGTCGCAGCCGGAAACACCTGCCGTCGCCGCCGCTTCGCTGTTTTTATTCGCGGTCGCTCGCCGGCGTCCGCTAAGTACGCCTCCATTGTCAGCTGCTGGAGACTGCGCATACCTCGGCCGGAACTCCGGTCACAATAGTACGCCTCTATTGTCAGCTGCTAGAATCTGCGCATACCTCGGTCTGAACTCCGGTCGCAACAGCGCTAAGAATGCCGTCTGAAACTGAAACCCATCTAGCTCGACTACAAGTTATTTTAAGGTATATGGTACTGTTGGCGGGAAGCAACATAAAGGGAAATATCACCGCTACGTCTACTCATAGGGTGAAGAAAGAAATGTTCATATCCGGGTAGTTCTAGCTAATGAGAACCAGATACTGAAAATGTCAAGTCGTCCATGCCTTTCGCCTTGAGATTTCCTATCGCACTTGATAGTGTCCGCTCACCGCTCTTTTCGTCATGAAATGATGCTTATTTCTTCATGTACAGTCTTTGTCAAAAGTATACGGCCCAAGAGGTTCGCTTATAAGCACTGTAACATGGCTGCTGGCAGCAATACTGCAATATGAATGTAAGCTAGATGAGAATGATTGCCAGGTTTGTCATCTACGAGGCTTCGAACGCTAGAGTTGCTTTACGAGCATCGTTACTGGGATTAGAACCAAAATTCTTGGTCCGTATACGCTTGCAAAGACAGCACATAGATCAGCAGCATCCTGCCAAGGTCCCTTCGCCTTCACGGGGCAATGTAAAACATTTCACAAGGCGATACCGCAGCAAGACGGGTGCGTTTTCGACGAAGGCTTTGCAACGGCAGTTGCAATGCCCAGTTTCCGTCGGTGGCAGGGACTGGAGATAATAAGTTGCTGGCGTAACCTCGGAATGTGCGCTCATGCGCAGATCGTTTTGTGAAGTCAGTATAGTCGAACTACGCAAGAGTATGCAACTAGTTTTCCTCGGCCACTGCATTAAACTAGCTTTTTTTACAGAGCATTTATTAAAATGAACAAATGTTCTATACTAAACAACTAAGCAATACTCGCTACAAAATAGGCAGTGTGGGACACATCCTTAAGATATTTTGCCACATGAGCTGAACCTCAGTTTGGGTGCATATATCATCAGCATTAAGAGATCCTTCTAAAGTGACCTTTGGCTGAAACAAAAGAGTTTGGCCACGTGGCAGGCCATAACGACTTCTTGACTGCTCTTCACTCTTACTGAAATAAACATTAGGGGAGACAGCAGAGCCCGGCGCCTGCGCTTCTGGCCTTGATCCAGAGATTTTCATCAGTGCATACATTTTGCCTGACAATGTAACTCGGGTGACGTTGATTTATGCACTATGACGCTATTTTTATGCCTGGCACTTTTTTCTCATTAGGTGCTTGATATCCTGGAATGACGAAAAAAGAAAAACAAACACATTCGGTTGCAGAGGTTATGCATGCTCGCTGCAAATTCAACTGTCGAAAATTTTCTTTGGTGAAATTTCAGAAGAATAACGGATTTGTCTAACGGGTATCCCCCCCCCCCCCCTGGACTTTCTAGATCCAGGTAGATGGAGACTGGTCAAAGGAAACAGGCATTCTGATTAAGTACGTCAGGATTTGAAGTGCTCACGAGAGAATGATGAGAAATGCACTAACTCCTATGCTTCTATTGATCGCACGAAATAAAGTAGCAAGATACCGCAATGCGCCATTTTTAGTTTCCTTTGCAATAATAAATAACTACAGGCGCATGTAAATAAATTGGAGGAAGTCAAAAAATTGTGAACAGATTTCCTCCTCTGATCATGTGAGCGGTGATCCGTTAAAAGCGCTCTTCACCATGCCGCCCAAGAAAACACAATTCTCCTATGTCGAAGACAAAAACAGAACTGCAATGGATAAGAGTATAGTCACCCATACTGCAGATTCACTATGCGGTAAGACCCCTTGAATCGTATATAAATCCTTTCTAATCGCACTGTGAGCTGCAGCCCGCTTTGCACCAATTAAACACCACTTCTCTCGGCTCTTGCATGGCTCTTGCATTATAGGAAAAACATTTTCACTGATGTGAGCACCATGCCTATATCATTATAAGTTCATCTCTCAAACCAGATGAAAAGAAGATAGGACTTGTCACCCGAATGATGATCTCAGTGTTCTAACAGCAGATACAAAAAGTGGCCTTCACGTAGAAAATCAGGTAGTGGCTTTACTCACCCCTAAGTAAGTTGCTTCCACATACCAGAGAACATACCAGTTTTATTTGGGCTGGATGCGTATCAGGAATCCAACAGGATAACAACGTCCACAGAGGCCCCCATTCCTCAACAGTAACACAATAACATCATTAAATTTCAGTCAATATTTTTGCACGTGCAAATTTTAACAAAAGAAGCTGTGCCATAAGAGGGCTACGGATTATTTGTATTTAATATGCACTTTCGTGGACGTGGAAGCGCTTGGACGCCCTAGCGTTTCTTCTCCATCTAAACATGGTCGCCATGGTGGAATCGAGCTCGAGGACTCCGGTTCAGCAGCCATGCATCTTAAGCACAGGGCAACCTCCAACGTTCTTAGATTGCCACTTCGGCGTGTTTCGATGGAGGCATTAGTATAGCTAGGCTAAGTAGGTAATTGTGTTCTTGGTCGTTGAATCTTGTTTAATTGACATAAAACCTTCTGCATCTTTTAACAACATTCTTATAGGCTGGAACTTTATCGCTATACAATGCCATTAGTAATGGAGCTTATCATAGGAGGTTGTGGCCAATTACTGCACCAGGGTGGCCAACTCCTGTTCTGGTGAGGGAGTGCGTTGCCGGAGGTGTTCACCGGCCTCAGGTCGTGCCCCAAACCTGTTTATGCAATTCCATCGACACGCGGATTTTTTTTTTAATCCGATGGAGAATTACGCGGCTCCGCGGGATTTGAACCCCGCTCCTCTTGCTTGCCATTAGTAAGGCATGAATAATCTCTATATGGCGGCCCTTGACAATACAGAAAGCGGATCACTAGTGGAAGCTTTCATACTCTGGCGTTTCTTAATCAAATCTTTCGTCTCCTTAGACAGCTTACCCGTGTCCTCTCTAACTATCCTACCGCCTACTTCTACCGCACACTGAGTAACGATATCTCTGAAATTATTGTTCATTGCTTCTTGGGTAATGTCGCCATCCTCGGTTAGAGTTGAATATATAATCTGTAGCGAGATCCTGAACCCTTCTGCTCTCTCTCTCACCGCTAATTCGTTAATGGGTTCCTTTCTTACTAATCTGTAGCGTTCTTTCTTCAGATTTAGGTTAATTCGAGACCTCACCATCCTGTGGTTACTGCATCGCACTTTCCCGATTACCTCTACATCTTGCATAATAACGGGGGTTGAACACATTACGCAGTCAATTGCATTTTTTAGTCTCCCCGTTAGGACTTTTACATGTCCATTTCCGGTTCTTCCGTTTGCTGAAGAAGGTATTCATGATTATTAAATTATTGCACTCCGCAAACTCAACTAGTAACTCGCCCCTGCTATTCTTAAAACCAATGCCATAGTCACCTACTGCCTGGCCTCCTAACAGCTTCTTCCCTACCTTGGCATTGAAGTCGCCCATTAGTACAGTATAATACGTCTTTACTTTTCGCATTGCCGAGTCTACATCATCGTAGAAGCTTTCAACTGCCTGGTCATCATAACTACATGTAGATGTATAGGCCTGTACAACCTTCAGTTTATACCGCTTATTAAGCCTAATTACAATGCCTGCCACCTTCTCATTAATACTATAGAATTCATCTTTATTACCCGCTATATACTTATTGACAAGGAAACCTACTCCTAGTCGTCGCCTCTCTGGTATACCTCGATAACACAGTACATGCCCATCCTTCAGTACAGTATATGCCTCATTCGGCCTTCTAACCTCACTAAGCCCTATGACATCCCATTTCACACCCTCCAGTTCCTCTAACAGCACTGCTAAACTAGATTCACTAGATAGGGTTCTAACGTTGCGAGGATCAGTTTTCAATGTCGGCCTGTCCAGTGGAGCCAGGAATTCTTAGCACCCCCGGCTGCGTCACATGTCTGACAGCCGCCGCGGTCTGTTGTTCCGCAGCCACTGGTGACTGAGGGCCGGGGTTTTTTGGAGCTTATCATGAGAGATTGTGGCCAGTTACTTCGCCAGGGTGGCCAACTCCCGTTCTGGTAAGGGAGTGCGTTGCCGGAGGTGTTCACCGGCATCACGTCGCACCCCAAATCTTTTTTATGCAATTGCATCGACACGCGATTTTTTTTAAATCCGCTGGAGAATTGCGCGGCACCGGAATTTGAACCCCAGTCCTCTTGCATGCGAAGCGGATGTTCTACCGCTACTTTACCGCTGCATCGACATTTGTATATTCCGCTTAAATTGCGCCTGTTTTAAAGTTATGGCACCAGTAAAAGGAACTTCATAAACGCCCATCGCACTAAGTTCCCGTTCGGTTACTTGTGCTTTGATAACGCTTCTACTTTTTCTTTGAATGGTAAGCATCCGAGAAGGAGGGCAATGCATTGGATTGATATCCGCATCGACAACTCCTTGGTCATATAAAGATAAATCCGGCTTTTAAAGTGTCTGCACTATGAATCGCACCTTCGTTCTGGGAAATTTTCTGCAAGTACCTTAAAGCACTGCCTTCGGCTTTTGTCTTCACTGGGCTTGGTGGCAGCAGCACAAACATGATGCTCAATCGTTGCTTTGCTTTGCTACGACGATCTGTTCTGGCTGCTGCTACCATATCCACAAAGTGTCTTTTTGTCTTGTGCGAATTCTCTGTACTGCCTTAGTCGGCTTTTACTAAGCGGTGACATAGAAGCAAACCCAGGGCCAATCAAGTCTACCCGTTCCAATACAAACGCTGCCACTTCTTCAGCGCACGAATCTGCTAGATCGCGCTCCGAGAGCCCTGAAAACCCTAGTATTTAGTCTATGTTTTCTGAATTACTGAAAAATCAGAATGAAATCGCGCAGGACATAGCTGGCATTAACCAGCAGTTTCATGCTAGATTGGAGGCTCTGAAGTTGAGAGTCTGTCCTTGAATCGTCTCTTGATCTCAACCCAGCATGTGTAGACATGCAATCCCAAATCTCGTCCACCGCGAGTGTTGTGTCTGTTTTAATGAATAAGATCAATTATCTAGAAAGCAGGTAATGGCGCAACAACATAACCAGAGAAATATCGTGGCCAGATTCAGTTCCGGATGCCATCAAACATGGTCTGACAAACCGAGCCCTCGCATAGCACGAAAGGTTGTTTGAAACGTCATGTGCTGGTTTTGGCTAGTTGCAGCGGATTTTTGGTTGTTTATTCAATGAGGGCTCGCCGTTCTTCGAAAGCAGGAACGGCATGCGGCAGGCCTCAGTCAGCGTCACGAATAGACAAAATGCGGCAGAATTGAGCCTCTGCTTCTGAGACTTCTTGAGTCCTGTGTGGCCGGGTCACTAAGTGTAGCTATCCTATGGGTTGCAACCATTCCCCAAGCAGCAGGATCTAAGTCGTGAACGGGCTGCCGAACGAGCAGACACTGCGCGACGTCCGTTCAAACCTCATAGGGAGGGCGTGTCGGCTGCGTCGGTATAGGCCTCGGTGGGGCAGGTTACACTCGTCACCACGAGGCCAGAGAGGCTGGAAATGGAGGCAACAGGCGGGAAGGTTCGTGAGGACTCTGATATTACTGAGCGCAAGGTGCCGAGGTTGTTTCTTTCGACCAAGGAAACAATAAATAACCTAGCTTCTTGGGACCTTCAAACGACGAAGTCAGCTCAGGCCACCGATACGCTGGGGACGCCGCTCATTTCGCGAGCGTTGGTACCATGTTTCTGGTTTTGCTCTGTTACCGTTGTCCAATATTTGTGAGGGCACGTGCTATAGGTCAAAGGGAGGGAATAGTTCTCTGGGACAAAATTGGCGGGAAGACGAAAGAATGCGTGCGTCGCGCCTGGAGAGAAGCTGTTCTGCTTACTAGCTCTACATAGTTTTTGCATAGAACAAAACTAGAAAGGAATTTAAAGGTAATTGAATTCCTCTGCAGGAGTACATGTAATGTAACTTCCCAAATTTTTCGGAGCAGTAATTACAAATGCTTTTTTATTTGCTTTTCAAGAGTAATTTTGCAATGTATGTTTAGCCTTATATTCATTGATTGCCCTGTCTCTTCGATGTACTGTTCATAACAGAAGGAGCATTTTAGAAGGTAGATAACTTTCGACAATGTGCATTTAGAGCCGGAGTTTATGTAAAAAGTGAAATCGTTTGTAGTACTTTTAAATGGTGTTTTTTCTACGAAACGATACCATCTTATCCGAGAGGAAGTATGGTTATGTTGAACGCTTATTCTCGAGTTCTGAATGCACAAGAATATCTTTGAGGTTTGTGTTCCGTTTGCATGTTAACCTTTGTGCCTCCGTGAATATTTCCTTCGGGCGTTCGTTATACGCAGGGTTGATGGTTTTCAGGTAAAACCCGATTTTTCTCGCCTTTTACACCCCGAACATGTCCAAAAAATTGGGTAACACCCAAATTTTTCCGGGTTTTGGAACTACTGTGCCAACGGAACTTTTTGAAAGCTCGTATAAAAGCACCAAAGCAGAAGCTATTCGAGCAATAGTTTCTGATAAAGAGGTTCTTTATGCGAAGAGAGTCTTAATGACAGATGCTCTCGAGCCACGTTTAGACATCCAGAAAACGCTTGGAAGCGGAAAACTTCTCATGCCGGGCTTCCATCACCTCCTCAACGTCGAGCTACAGCAGAATGTCAACGAGTTTGCCAACGAAACTGTCAACCAAGGCAGTCAATATCTAACTGGTAGAGAAACAAAATATAAATGAAACCAAGCAAGCGTGCAACCTGCTCTGGGCTTTGACGAGGGCATATCCAAGCCGTCACTGGTTTGAAACCGCGCTGTCTACGTTGGCTAGCCTGCCCGCTTCTCCTTTCCTGCCTTCCGCACTTCTAGCAAAAAAAGAAAAAAATAGCGTCAGTGCTGCTGTGTGCTTTGCTCGCAGGACGGCTAAACGCTCCCTCTCCTCCATCCAGCTCGAAGCCATGCTCCGATGGCCAAGCGCCTCCTTGCATCATTCCCGCGCATTGGATTTATAAGGCAGCTTGCAGCCACCCTCTCATTCCCTCCAATAAAAAGAAAAAAATTATAATAATACCAAAAATACACCCACAGGGCGCACAGGAGGGACGTAGACCCTACGTCACTCCTGTGTCACGTGATTGAGTGGCCAGGACCGGCGAAGATCTCTTTTGTTTCAAAATTTTTTGATATCCTAATTTTATTACAAATTTATGTTTTACAAATTGATATCTGAAGATTAATATTATTAAGGTCTCACTAGCTGTTAGCTGCAAAAAATCACCCTGTAAGGGATAACCATTATGCGAAAAAAGGTGCTTTTAATTATACTAAATGGCGTTTAACTTGTACAACAATTTTCCTCATTATCTCAAAATGTTGAGATGTCAGGGCAATTGCACCGGCTACAGGCGCTTATTTGACCTACAGAGCAAAGTCACTGCAGGACCGCACAAAGAGGGAATGCTAGCTAAAGCTTGCTTGAATTAGAAGGACGTCTAGGTGATCGGTTACGAGATTGCATGAATGGGATGCGATGGCAGCAAGCGAATTTGCGTGTTCAGACTGACGCATATCGTGTTGATCACCTAGCTCTCTCCGTCACTCGCGTGTAACCTGTGTGACAGCGGGGCTCGCTGCTGGCGGTCGTGAGTTTATGAAGACCGCTATCTGCGTTATTGTGGGACAATTTGCAGACTTTGGGCCATCTTATAACTCGAAATTCGCGATTTCGCGCTACGGTTTATGTGCGTAGCAAGAAGAATGTGGGCATAAGTACGCCGTGAGTTGGACATGTACAGTAACGTTCACCCACTGTACGTTTTTTATCGGAAACCAATAAAGGGTAATCACCTTTATAGATTATAATTATTCAAACGGTACGCGTACCTTTATATGAATATAAATTTTATGGCTAACGTACATGGAGGTTTCGTTTGTTGGTTGCACATAATTGCGTATCTGCACATAGCGCGTAAATTGCCATGCATGTGTGCCACTTTCTTCGTCTTCAATTATTGCGCGCATCTATGAAATTAATTTTGATGGCCCGCCCTCGACATCTACAGCTTCTGAACCAGTAAGAACGGAAGGGTCTCATAGTTTTTTTTTTACTTTTTTCATGCCCTAACTACACGTTTGTCTGATATGAATATATGGTCTAACATTTCCAATTTATTCTCGTGAAATAAAATTGTAAAATATCAGATACATATTCGATGAACAGCTTCACCCAAATGTCAGTTGATATTCAGCATGAACTCAATCGCTTAAGGAATCATTGCAGCTACGCGAAAAACGTAGTGTCTAGCGGTCGAAACAAATTCAAATTGGACAATGTTTTCTGACATCTGAAATTGCATCCAGGCTTTTGTAGGTGCTGTATATTGACTGGAGCATATAAAAAGTATATCCACCTGTCAACTCTGTGTACCCTCTTTTATTCCCTAAAGTATATACAGAGCAGTAAGCTTCTAATAACTTCGCATTTAATCATATTAATACAGACTAAACGCACGTACAACGTTGATAAAGTTAATAACAGGTTCATAAAGATTCTAAACACTATTGACTATCATTTTTATAAGGGCCTTCTTCATTAAATTGAACCTAATCGCGCAAACCTGTAGGAGCCATTTCAGATGTATGCGATTTTCGCCTGCACACTGCGAATTCCGTGAATATGCAACCTGGAAGAACCGTCGGTTTAGCCTCAGACTGCTTGCGACAGGTTTTCAATCTGATGGAATTCATCGCAGCGTCTCCGTGACCGTTCTTTGACTGGCCAATAAGAAATAATCATGACGTGGCATCACTTCACCGCTGGGCTGTGCAACCGGTTAGCCGCACTCTCTCCCTCTCTTGTCACCCCTCTCATCTGGGGACGCGTCTGCCTCCCGCACAGCGCTGTATACCAGGGGAGGGGGCGCGGAAAAACTGTTGCCTGGGCGTTGGCGGTCGCTGACCATATTCGCGTGGCAGTTTTCTGCTTGTGAAAGCACGGTGCGAAAAAATCGCACTGGGGAATTACTGAGACCATCAACGTTTTCGCTGCAGTCGCATCATGTGAAACGGCCCTAGGACGATCTTAAAGGGGCTGGAAGATAAATTCAAGAACAGCTTCGACCAGTCCGCATGAGGCGGCAATTGCAAGGCGACGGTGGTTGCCGCTGCTTGGGGCTAACGTTTTCAAATGTTCTGCTTCAGAGATTTGCTCAAACAACGGGCAATCTGCAGGACGGTAGTATTAGATTAAGGTCCGCCGTATGTGCGTTGTCGCCGGCGCCTCTCTAGCTGCTGCGGAGCGCTCGCTGTCCATCGTAGTTCGGATTTTTTAAGCGACCGGTCGGCTTCTGGCTGGTTAGCAAGCAGATTTCAGTCATGTCTACGCACATGTTGAGTCTCGCGAGCGCGGCCAGCGTCCATCGCACCAAAAAGTATCGCCTTTGGTGCCGTGTCCGATCCTTACGAGAATCTTTATTGTTGCTTATTATTTTCTGTGTAATCTGGCATATTTCTCTATCCAACATATATAACAAAAAAGAAAACCACATGTGCGTTTAAGAGTTTGATACGGTTTCTAGCACCTCACATAAAAGGGTTGCGAATTGCAAAGCCGGTGTAATCTGCTCCCAATTTACTCAGGGAACAATAACATACAAAGCAAGCCAGCTATAGACATATCGGAAGTCACCTCTTCTGTACACCAGGGTTTCTCAATGCTAGCCCAACAAAATCCAAATGCCGGCGCAATGCTCCTATGCGTCCGATTGCTTGCACCCATTCTGCCTGAAGCAGAGAGGTCACCCGCCAAGTTTTATGCAAGCAGGCTTGTCTTTGTCACAAGGGTTTTCTAATTTGCGACATGTGTTATGAGATCGATTTCTTACTCTGCCTTAGGCTCCTTTCAAGGCTTTACAATATATGACGAATACGTCGAAGTACTGAAAGTTGTATGCGCATATATAGGCAACGGGCGAACGTAACTCCAGTGCCGACGGGCGCGACCCTCATGATACAGAATACGCTCGCCGCTGCAAGTGCGAAAATGGCTGCAATCCGATTACGGCGAGTATGCTGCTGCATTCTCAGTTACCAAAAACAGCAAATTTTTAACGTAAATTGTTTCGTTGCCGATTGCGCAGACATTATTAACACATATTATATCTCCACGAACCTGTTTGACAGCTTACACTAGTAAGTTGATTGCTGCCGACCTGGCGGCAAACGTCGTCTCAGGCAGCTGGGATACAGCGCTTGTCGGTTACCGGGGAATGAAGATATGCTATGAATGTAGCTTATGCAACAATGATCTAAATTCCTCCCCAAAGTCAGTCGAGAATAGGGAGCAAGCATTTAATTTTTGTTGCGAAGGCAAATGGAAGAGGCTCATCCTACGTGTTTTACCACCTCTCGGACCAATTGCTAGGCGATCGCCATATTATTGAGAACTTTCTAGAAGAAAAAAAAAGACGTCGTTCAGAATTTCTGCCTTGCTCTACTTCTAACATCACTAAAACGCTTGTGGTACCTGCCGTAGTTCATTCCCGTTCGAAA